>SNQJ01S0047693.1:43552-64922 GCA_010110895.2 Picea sitchensis
TTCTGTTATTCTCCCTTCTCATGCATTAGGCTTAGATAGATTTGAAAGGAAGTCAGTGTCCACGATAAGCATTTTTCTGTCTAGGGTTAAGGTCAAGCTCTAGAGGTCGATCTACTTGTTCGCAGGCAGATTTTCCTACAACAACAGGAACGATCTCCCAAGAGAACCAAGTGCCAATTTGAGTGCATGTAAATTTATGTGGGAAAATACATCGTTGTATGGGTTTGATCACCATTATTTCTAGGCTCCCCACTCATGCATTCACACAGATTGAGCATTCACGCAACCCTTTCCACCATTGTTGAATTTTTCAACCTCTGTAAGTTGTGCACACTGGTATTTTTGTTGATCTTGTACCCTTCCTTACCCGATTTTGCTACTTTGGTTACCCTTTTGACTTAGGAGTTGGACAAAAGAGGTGGGTTGTCAAGCTCATGGATTGAAGAAGCAGGTTGTCAGGCCTCTAAGCAACTCTCTCCAGGTGAGAGAGATTGTTGGGGAAGTGATTTCTTCTAGAGGAATTCCAACAACAACTACAAATCTCTGAGAATTCCTGGTCTTGCTTGTTTCTAAAGCCCTAGAAGGGAAGTGGAGCATCTGATGGAATGTGTAATAGTGAAGGTGCATATTCCTCAGGTGGGATAGGAATGTGGAGAATAAGAGTCTGTGAGCGGGGGGCATAAGTAGGCTCCTTGGAGGGAATCCTTCCTATTGCATTGTCTAGCTTTCCGTAGTCTCAACCTAGCCTAGGATTTCTTTTACCCTGGGTGGAGTTTAGTCCCAGCTTGGGGGTGACCCATTGCTCATATCTTGGAGCAACATGGTCTAAGGCTGGGAGGTTCGTGGAAGGTCTACACGCAGTCGGTGGCTTTTATAAAAAGATAAGTACCAATTCTATGTTAATTTTACATGTTGTGTTTAAGTACATGCATGAAGTTTATCAAAATTTCTTGTGTTTATTGCATGTATGTGTTTACTGTCACTTCCACATCAATCTGTGTATGAGAAGAATGTTTATATTTGTTAAATTTTCATTATATATATATATATATATATATATATATATATATATATATATCATAGTTTGAACAAAGTAGAGATTTTTGGTAGCATGCCCTGGCCCTGGGATGGATGGGTATGTTACAAATAATAATAATCAAGAGAACAAATATTATAATTATTTCTCTCCACTGCAAAATTACAATGTTGAATGCCACAAATGCAACAATTATGGTCACAAATCTAGTGATTGTAGACTACCAAAGCTTCCCATAAAAACTTCCAAAATGCAAGAATAAAAGCATAAGAAGGCATGCAAAGAAAAACAAATGGAAGAAAAGGAAACATAGTGTAAGGTATCCTTATATGTTAAAGATAAAATGAGTCAATGGTATGTTAAAAGTGGATGTTCAAAGCATATGACTAGAGATCAAGACAAATTCCTCAGTCTGAAAAAGAAAGAAAAAGGAAGTGTTACACTTGGAGAGAATGTCTCTACCAAGATACTTAGAAAGGGCATAATCAGTCTAGGAAATAATAAAGCTAAAGAATTAAATGTGCTATTAGTTGAAAATTTGAAGCCTAATCTCCTCAACGTGAGTCAAAATTTTGTTCAAGGACACATACTCATATTTGACTCCCAAAAATGTGAAATTAGAAAATAAGACTCATAAAAACTAGTGGTTGTTGCACCAAGGACACCAAGCAATGTTTATATCTTAAACATAGAAGAAGAAGAAAAATGTTGCATGATCCAAATAGATGAAATTTGGCTATGTCACATAAGAATGAGACATACAGGTTTTGAAAATTTAATAAAAGTCAATAGAAAGAAAGCTGTGAGAGATATGCCAAAGATTATTAAACCTTCAAACTTTGTTTGTAGACACTTCCAACATGGAAAGAATACAAGTGTAAGATTCAAGACAAAATAATAATCTACATCTAAACCATTAGAACTTGTTCACACTGACCTCTGTGGACCAACAAGAACTAAAATCATGCAAGGCGAACATTACTTCATTTTATTCATATATTACTATACAAGGATTAATTGGGTATCCTTTCTCAAAGAGAAAACATAAGCTTTCAACAAATTTAATACTTTCAAAGAACATGTTGAAAATGATATTTATCTCAAAATCAAGTGCTTAAGATTAGAAAATGGAGGGGAGTTTACCTAAGATGAGTTCAATAAGTTTTTTGAAACTCATGGAATTAAAAGACATTTCTCATCTCCAAGAACTCCTCAACAAAATGGAGTTGCTGAAAGGAAAAATAGAACAGTCCAGGAAGTAGCCGAAACTATGTTAAATGAAGCCAAACTTATAGATATCTATTGGAGAGAAGCAATATATACAACAATGTACACACTTAACATAGCTCAACTTAGAGTTAAGCATGAAAACACACTATATAAGTTATGTTTTGGCATACAAACATCAATCAAACACTTTAGAGTCTTTGGGAGAAAATGCTATATAATAAGAGATGATGATAATCTAAGAAAATGTGATTCCAGATCAGATCAAGGAATATATCTTGGTTACTTATCCAATAAAAAGGCATACAAATTGATGCAGACCCCCTCCCCTTCCGAGTTCTGCGACCTCTCGGTCTCTGGATCATTCTCCCTCCTTGAGCTGGAACAACTCTTTCGTCGATGCTGGAACCTTTGTGAAACAAATCCACAGGTCCTTTTATGAAACTAATCCTATGCGAACAAGCACCAAGCGTGAGCTTCAGCTCCACGTGTCCACGGGCTATGATCGCGCGCCTACACAAGAAGTGTTTCAAGACTTTGCGTGTTGGGATTTCGAATTTTTATCCACCTTGATTCTCCTAATAGTTGATTCCTGACAAGGGCTTAATGACCGTTAGTTCTGTATGCTCACGTGACCATTCTCATGCTCACAGGCTTAACCTAAATGAAACGTCGTGTTTTGCGACTTCAGAACTTTTGATGCAAGGTTCCCCAACTCCTCCAACTCCCGAGCTCTGAAAAGGGCTTAACTTCCTTAGCTCCTCCTTTGGCCTACATCCATGTGACCCTCTCCTCTGACCTGGGGCTAATCCTCCGAGTGCTTCGGGACTTTGCATTTCATGAAGTTGGAATACAACCTAAAGCCTGCCCTTCGAAAGACCGATCCCTAAACTTCTGATTTACCCTCACCTAAATCAATGGTCATGACTCTCTTGTGATATGACGACTCAGATCATATCGTGAATTCAGACCCTATGAGTTCTCAAATCTTCCCTTTTAACTTTCTCCAGTAGAGAGTCAATGAAATGTTGATCCCTCGCCACGCGTCTCTCCAAATGGATGGCTCTGATGACATTGGAATGATCAACAAATGTGATCTATTCCATCCTTTGACTCATCATCTCTATGAGTCAGTGAAATGATGACCTTTTGCCACATGCCTTCCTTGATGGATGACCATGATCAAATCGCAAATTCGCACATCGCGAGTTCAAACAGTTATGTTCTTTGACCTCCTCACTCCGTAATTCAATGAAACACTGAGCGCTCACCACGTGTCCTTCCCAATGGATGGTCCTGATGATTTCATAACTTCTCTTGTGCATTCTCCTCTGGATCCAACGACTGTTGGTCCACATGCCAGATCTGATGGCTTAGATCTATTCTCCTCTTGTTCACTCTTCACATTGTTTGAACGTGTATTTAAACGGTCCAGATCTTCTCCTCTGCTCGATCCAACTACTGGGATCTAATAGCGAGTTCACATTTTCTGATTTATCATGAACCTTCCCATTGATTCCTCTAAGTCGTGAGTCAGTGAAATAATGAGTTGCTTCCATGCATCCTTTCTGATGGATGGTTGGGACTTCACGACTTTTCAAAACCCATTGTCCTATGAAACTTGAAAGGGTTAAAAATCGTGCATGTTCCTCTGGATCCAATGGTTGTTTGTGCACGTGCCCAAATCTCATGTCTCATATCTAATCTCCTCCTGCACTCGTTCCTCCTCTGCCTGGTCATGGATCTAACGGTCCAGACTCCTTGCTACAACTGATTAGACGACTGATGTTTCACCTCCCCTTGAGCTTGGAATTTTCTTCGACTTAGAAAATTATGTCCATGTTCAAAAGGTATCAACCTTTGAACTTTCTTCCTGTGAACTCGACTCTTGGTCTCGCTTGTGTGTGTAAAGGAACTATCTCTTCTTATCTTATAGACTTAGAATAAGTCTGTCTCATGCGATCTCCTTACATTATCCCTTCTGAACTTGATCTCCTCAAATATTTTGATCCCCCATGCACACCTTTCATTCTTGGGATTTCTTCAAACTTAGAATCTCGAAGAATTTAATGAACAAGAAATACTTCTCTCCTTCCTGGCATTCTTCTACTCGATGCACTCCTTACAGAGATTTTCCTCACAGATTATTCAGTAAATCTGTCTCTCTCTCGAACGCAACATAGATTTCTCCTGTGCACACTTTCATCAACTCAATGCCCACCTAGCATAGCTCTACAGAGTCCTTAGTAACTCTGGTCCTCTCTGAACTCAATGCAAAGATCTTCCCATGCACTCCTTGCACTCCTGCTGATGAAGGTTCAACGATATCCCTCCTGATATTTATCTTGAGGTTAGACCTCTATCAATGCACTCTTTGCAGACTATGTACACTCCTTGCACTCAGAAACCCAAAAATGAGAAACAATTGAAATTCAGGCAATATTTCACTAGTTACACATTCAAAACATGAAAATGAATAAAAAAATGTAAAGAATACATAAACACATGATATGCACAAAAAATTGATTTTATATTATTTATGTGTGTCTATACAGATGATTTACAAAAACTGGACTGTAACAAGTCTCAGTTCTCTCTCTCTCTCTCTCTCTCTCTCTCTCTCTCTCTCTCTCTCTCTCTCTCTCTGAACTATTCTACCTCTAAGGCCTCTCTACCTAGACCTCTCTATCTTTCTCTAACTATCTACCTTTCTTCCTTCCCCCTTTTTTTTTGAAATATGAAACAAGATCTCATTATCAAAGAGGGGCTCTGCGAGCTCATCCTCTCTCACCTAACCTCATCAATTACATTCAGGTCTCATAAAGGTTTACCCAAATTTGACTACGATCTGGGCCTGCTACAAGTAACCCTTTAATATAAATCCAACCACTACCTGTACAAAGGCATGGCTTAGCATTAAAATCCTTACAACGCAAATCCCCATGGGATCTAATTTCAAAATTAAAAGATGTGAGAGGTTCAATGCCTCTCTTTCTCCTGAAATGCACATTGATGTGATGGAATGATGGCATGCTGCTGAGGTGGAGCGATGGTCCTACATAATAAATGCTACAATATGATATTGCACAAAATTTTAGAAAGTTCAAATGTAAAGGTGGATGATCTAACATCAAGAAGAATCAATTCTTAAGACAATTTATAAGTTGATGAAAAAAGAAGAGATGATGATGTTGTAGAATAAACTGAAGAAATACAAGAAGATGAATCTCAAAGTGAAGAAGAAAAAAAGAGGAAACATCACCAGGACAAGAATCAAGAGTCCCATCGAGGAGAGTACAAACAAATCATATTGAAAGTCAAATCATAGGAAACACAAGTGTTGAGGTTGAAACAAGAAGAAGGCTAACATATGAATCATAAAAAGCAATGCTCTTCCTAATGGAACCAAAACATTTTGTAGAGGACAAGAAAGATGAATATTGAATTAAATCCATGAATGAATATATTGATCAAATAGAGAAGAATCAATCCTAGTAACTTGTCTCAAGGCCAAAAGACAAAAATGTGGTAGGTGTTAGCACATAGAATTGTAGGGGGTCAAAAACACTTTGGTTTTGTTTTATTTGGAGTCATATGGTTTTATAAGTCTTAGGTTTTGGGTATTTTTGTTGTCATAATATTAATCATCATGACAAGGATAATTGTCCTTATGAGTCACACTCTTGACCTTTAAATAATCACCATGACATGTATTTCCTTCAGTTGTACACACGTTTTCCTTTGTCACTTTCCAACCGTTTAGATTTCAAGTCAAAAGTCATATGTATATGTTGCCAACTCACCAGGAAATTTTGTATCGTACTTATGAGTATCTCATACACTCATCTTTCATTATTGAAACTAAGAAATGTGTCAAGGAGAATTCTATTGTTTTCAATGCCTTCATTTAATAAAATTTTCAAGGATTTTGTCACAAAATCTCTAATAGTTTCCTTGAAGTGCTCTATTTGATTTTGAAATTGGTGCTGCAAACAGGATGAAGAAAACTATTCAATATTGGATAACTTTCTCCAAGAACAGTTCAGGATAAAAAAGAACCAACATCAAATCAAGATGTATCATCTTTAAGGAAATGTTCCTAGCCAAGAGATTTTTTCCCCTTCACAGGAAACTCAAGAATGTCTATAGGCAGAACATAACCCACAAAGCTGAAATCAAAAAATTGAAGGAACAGTTACAACCTTTCAGAGAAGAAGTGGAAAAGAGAATCTTAGACATGATGGCCAAGGTGGATACCAAAAGAAGCTCCAGAACAAAAAGATAAATACAAATGATCTTCCAAAATCAACATAATTTTTGTATAAGTTTTTTGTTACATGATTTTACAACATTTAATGATGGTTATGAGTTTTTATCTAGACTTATCATTTTTTTGTTTTTATCCAAGGATGTATCAAGATAATGAAGTTTTGTTGCATGTATAGACTCTTTTCATAATTTTTGAGGTGTTGAATCTTTGAAAAAGTGAAACAGGCTACTACAGGAAAGTTCGCAGCGCCTGGATTCACTAGTGTTGTGAACTGGTAATTTAGGATAGTTTGTAAGAAATTATCCCACAATAGAGTATTCTTTTGATCATAAATTTCGAGTCACGATTTGGGTTCCTATGAAATTTTGTGTGCAGGAAAAAATGATGATTTTGACTTGATGAAAGAAAATCAGCCCGACCCATTTCGTATTTTTGGAGAAAAGATAAAACATCACCTATATATGCCTGCATAAAGGGAGAGTGCAGACATGTCTACACTCTCCTTGCACTCTACAAAGGGTAAATCAAACTGCATGTCTGCACTCTCCCTTTCTTTCTTATTCTTGATGATCCACCTACTCAAACCAATTCAATCCATTTATATTCCGATGGGTTCTAGGCTTACACCTACTGCAATCTAGGTGTGAATTCTAGTGCTAACAGTATGGTCCAAGTGGATTTTTAAAAATAAAGTTAATGAAGATGGTAAAATTATAAGGAATAAAGCAATATTATTGTGCAAAGGATATGCACAAGTAGAAGGGATTGCATTTGAGGAAACATTTTCCCCAATAGCCAGATTAGAAGCTATCATAATGTTCTTGGAATTTGCATGTTTTAAAAAATTCAAAATATATCAAATGGATGTCAAATCAACATTATTAAATGGAAATCTAGAGGAAGAAGTTTATATAGAACAACATGAAGGATTTATGTTATATGAAAATAAAGACTATGTCTACAAATTAAGGAAATCATTATATGGTCTCAAACAAGCTCCTAGGGAATGATTTTCAAGACTTGATAATCATCTACAACAATGGGGATACTAAAGAGGAGATACTGAAAACAATATTTACATTTAAATTGAAAATCAGAATATGATTGTTGTTGTAGTATATATGGATGATATCATCTTTGGAAGTAATATAAATCCTTTAAGCAAACAATTTTCTACAGAAATGCAAAAGAAATTAGAGATGTCAATCCTTGGTGAACTAACATTCATCCTATGGATACAAATGTCACAATCAAGCAAAGGAATATTCATATCTCAGACCAAATACAATAAATAAATGTTGAAGAAATTGCAAATGGAAGATTGGAAACCTATGAGCACTCCTATAATTATAGGATGCAAACTAAGAAAATATGATGAATCTCTAGATGTATAACAAACCATGTATAGATCAATGATTGGTACCCTATTATATGCAATAGAAATAATACTAGACATCATGCAAGTTGTAGGATTAGTGGATGGATTTCAATGTACACCTAAAGAGACACATATGAAGGAAGTTAAAAGGATTTTTAGATATCTCAAAGGAACCTTGGATTTTGTATTGTGGTATCCAAAAACAAAAGACTTCACATTAACTTCATATACTAATGCAGATTGTGGAGAAATTGTTCATGATAGAAAGAGCACTAGTAGAGGTTCATTCTTCCTAGGAGAATATCTTGTGTCATGGCTAAGGAAAAAACAACCCTCCATGTCACTATCTATAGGAGAAGATGAATATATTGTTGGTTCCTCCTACTGCATCAAGTAATTTGGATGAAACAAACTATAGAATATTTACAGGTAAAATATGATCATCCAATTATTCTTAACTGTGACAATACTAGTGCCATAAACCTTTCTAAGAATCCTGTCATGCAATAAAAAACTAAGCATATCCCAATCAAATTTCATTTTTTAAGGGAACAAGTTTATTGAAAAGTTGTTAAAGTGGAATATGTGGATACTAAAGAACAGATTGTAGATATATTCACAAAACCTTTACCTAGGAGTAGTTGTGAACACCTTAGACAAAAATTGGGGGTAATATCCATATCTAATTGAATTGAACAGGTTTCATTAGAGGAGGAGTACATGGACATGGGGAGTATAACCTCAGGGGGAGAAAAGAAACATCCATTTTTTCATTACTATCAAAGGGGGAGTATAAATAGTAAAACCAAATTAATAAATAAGGGGTTTTTACTATGTTTCCATCAATGTCAAAGGGAGAGAATGTTGGACATGGTGTTGGAACTGACATCAAAGGAGATAAATATGCTCAATATCGGACATAATGTTATGAAGTTGACATTGATTTCAAAGAGGGTATGTGATGTTGGTATTGGCATTGATGCAAAGAGGTCAATATTATGGTAATTGCCATCAAAATTGTGCATATGATATTTTCAAATGCATGCATTGTCTAAACAATGATTACTTATGGATACTAAATTTTTCATATCTAAATGCAAAGGGGAAAGATCAAAATCTAGTGCTCAATAAAATGTGTAAAAGAGTCTGGTATGAGATTCTCCATTANCTTCAACTTCGACTTGGATAAATTTGAATTACATTTCCTTCGAATTCAACTTGGATAACTTCGAGTTGCAATACCTTCAACTTCGACTTGGATAACTTCGACCTGCATTTCCCTTGACATCAAATTGGATAAATTGAACTTTGAATTGCATTTCATTCGACTTCGACTTGCATTTCTTGACTCTTTTTTGACTCAACTTTAGTCGACTTACTTTGCCTTGAACCATCTTGCATTTTGGCCGACTCAGTTTTTTCCTATTTCGACTTCTAGGTGGTCGACTTTATTTTGTTTTTTGACTTGACTTTGGTCGACTTGTTTTTCCTTGAAACCATATTGCATTTTGACCGATTCATTTTTTCCATTTCAATTTCCAAGTAGTCGAACCTATTTTATTTCCCGACTCGACTTTGGTTGACTTATTTTTCCTCGAAACTGAATTTTATTTTGGCGAACTCATTTTTCCCATTTCGAATTCCGGGTGGTCAACTCTATTTTATTTTTCGACTCGACGTGTGGCTTGAGTGGTCGAAAATTTCCTATCATATAAATAACAATAGTTATAATTGTTTTAAACAGAAAATTCCATGTTGGTGAGATGGATATGCTATAATCCTCTTGTTTAGAGATAAGACATATTGATCTTAATGATCCAGTAAATACAACATGCCCAGAGTAACTGCAAAGGAACAATTATTGGATGGTTGAGGTTGAAAAACAATGAGATCATAAATTCTATGGATCAAGAATGGACAATGAATATTGATCATAGATTGTTGGATCAATATGGAAGTGTGATACCAAAATAAAAAGAGTCAATCCATAATTTAGATCAATGCATAAAGGTTAAAAATATGATTAAAGATAATTAACACCTTAGGATTAGGGTTTGTTCATGGAACTGTTACAACAACAGTAAACAATTTTTAGCACCCAGATATTCCATTAATTATGAGAAAATTACAAGGGATTTGAAGTCTTTTGAGTTACAAGGGATTTGAAGTTATTAAATTAAATGAAGAGGTGCATTGGTGCATACAAAGATACACAATGTTTCAAATTCATACATGTTGGAATATTATATAAACATAAAAGTATAATGGAAGGAGAGTGTCTATGTGGTCTAATTCAGAAGATCAAAAATAGAAGAAGAGTCCAAGGAAGTATATGAAAATTGAAACAAACAAATGAAGTGAGGGTGGAAGGGAGGAGAAAGGGAGGATTGGAGTTCTCTACAAGTTGGAGCATGAAACATGGAGTTGTAGCTTCCTCAAATTGATGCTTGAAAACAAGGGAGTTGGTGCTTCCTCAAGTTGGTGATTGAAAACGGGGAGTTGGTGCTTCCTAGATTTGGTTCTCTAAATAGGGAATTTGTGTCTCCTTGAGTTGGTTCTTGAAAGAAGAGAGATTGTCTCCTACACATTGTAACTTGTACTTTTTATAATTGTTATATTTTATTTTTGTTTTTTGTACATTCTTGTTGATCAATTCTTGTGATTGATAAGATTAATAGTTAATTATTATTAAAAATATTGAAAAAAAATCAATATTGATTCACCTCCCACTCTTAGTATTGGCCAACATTTCAACATACATTAGTCTATATAAGATCTAGAATCTCTCCCAATCCTCTTCCAAGGATCTACATAAAGAAGGAAAATATTGAGGATGGAGAGGAAAAATCATTTATAGATCTATGTTTCCAAAATTTAGAGGTGGTTCTCCATCTACATCAGGTTCTTTCAAGTTTCCTAGATTGGTTGAGAGTCGATGAGGTTCAAGGAGAAATGGGATAATGGGAATGCATCTACATTATGAGGTAATTGTATTTATGTAATTCCATTATTGAAATTAATATATCATTGGTTTTCCCCTATGAATGTTTGTTTTCATGCATAAATGATTGTTGGTGCAAAAGTGGTCAGACCATGGTCCTTCTCAAGTTACCAAAAAAAGGTACCGATGTTGTTTAGGGCGCCGACATTTTCAACTTCTCGGGAGGGAATAATTCTCACCCAAAGTGCAACCAAGATGAATAAGATAGGGAAGGGTAAAGAGAATACTCAGGTATATATCCAAAGTATCAAGATTCATATTCGACCTGTGCAAGATAGCTTAAACATGTTTCAGTCCTGAACATTTCCTAACCAAGAATGCATAAAACAAAGTTGCGATGACATTCACATGTGAACTATATCCATTTAATCATATAGGGAATGCAAGATAATATAACATTCAATATATTTAGAAGAATAATTACACAATATATCTTCAAGAAAATTTGGGTCTCCCACTATATTATCATATAATATGTTTCTTCTCAAAATACAAGATCAACTTGAGTTATAGATACAATAGGTCATGCCAAAAATAATAGCAAGTGATTATAGACTACTATGAGACAAGATTATCTCAGTCCCTTTCTCTTCCCAACAATATAGTACTACATGAATCTTATTACATTATCAGTCTAGTTTCCAACCTAGAACTCAAAACTTAGCTAATAAAAATAGTAACAGGAACAATAATGACTCTAGCAACTCTAGAAAAACCCAACAACCCCAACAACCCTAGCGACCCAGAAACCCTTTTCAATCATACTGATCCCCTATATGTATAACATAATCTAGGCTTGTTATATGAGAACCCAAGATTTCTTTCTTGTTCTTGATTTAGTTGCAACCTCTTTCTCCCAAAACTCGTGTTGTGTTGTCCTTCTAATTGTTTCTTTCTCTAACTATTTCTTGTTGCGTGTTCCTTTTTCTCTTATTTCTATTTCTTCCTTTGGTCACATGTTTTATTCCAAAATAGCTTGCGCAAATTCGGTTTATCAAAACGAAGGGCCCAACGAGCTTCGACCAAAATCCTAGACTCACCCTAAGTCAATCCTGTAGCTCTTCCATGGTCTCTGGGTTGGCTTGTTGTTTTTCCTTCCCTTCTGCTTCCATGTTGCTTCAACTTCCAACTTGGAATGTTTCTTATTTATCTCCTTAAAACGAAGGGACGAATTCAAGTACCAGTTCCAAGGATTTCTTCTTGATGTCCTGCAAGTTCTCAACTTTGTCCTACCACTTCTTGGAAAGTACTGAAGATTATGCAACAAACTGTTGGGTTGCGTCTGTGGTGAATTCCTCTGGTTTGGATGCAACAAGGGAGTTCCATTCTAAGTCAACAATAACATCCAGTTGATGAATCTATAGTTAAGTGGCTTGGATGACTGATCTAAACTCTTATATTTATTTCTTTGCCACTGTCTGAGATTCAAATAATGTATTCAGATCATTGTCAACTTACTAAATTTCATCAAATTTTACCTATTATTCTAGCGGATCTATAGATTTAGTAGCTTCCTCATTAAGGGATTTGATCTTTGAGAGAAAGTCCTCCAGTGTCTGGTTGCACCATGAGATGACTCCCATCCAATCACTGATCTCTTTAAAAATTGTAGTGCACTCCATATTATTTTTGAGCAATGTTATTTTGGCGTTGTTTCCTTCCAGAACACCCTTTTCGAACTGTTCCTTTATCTTGCGAGGTTTTAATTCAGATTTGAGTTTGGTTTCTTGCAATTGCACTTCGATATTTTTGGTTCTTGCGGCCAACTTAGTCTAGGTGACATGAACCAATTCAATTTGATCGGCTGGATCATTTGTTGCACTGGATTTTGGCAGTTGAGGCACAGTATTTCTGAACATAGTCCAAGACTCTGTTAATTTTTCCTTTACCTTCTCAATTTTCTTCTCTACTTGAATCTTCAATTGCTCCTCCTACTTTATTTTTGTTTTCACCAATATTCCTTTTATCTTCTAGAAGTCAAATTCCCTTTATTCCTATTAGATACTATGATTTAACTCATTGGTAGAGGCTCTTATGATTTCTATTAGTTGCGGCATTGGAAAATGATCAAGTTGGACAGATTGAAGAGTGGCGTCCATCGGTATTCTAGCTTGAAGTGGAAGTCCACTAGCCATGTAGTGTTCTGAGGGTGTCTCCACTTCTTATTCTCTTGGTGATCGACCTTGCAATTGTTGTGCAATCCTAGTCTTCATATATGTTGGAAGTAAGGGGACAACCTCTGTCTTTTCCAAGAAAAGTTATAGTAACTCTACACACTACTATGGATTCTGTAGTACTGGCTCCAGTTGTTCCTTCAGTGATGCTTTTCTCTATCCTAATGGTGTTTGGGGTTCTGTATGAACCAACTGTGTTCTTGTATTTGTATGTAACGAAACTTCTGGAGTCTTTCTTGTGATAATTAGAATCTCAACACTAACTATTGAGAGAGGACTCTCGGTAATTGGAACTTGTGGTATTGGAGTTGGGACTTTTGGTTGTTGAATTTCTGCCTAGGGAAGAGTGATCAAAATGGGTATTCTTGAATAAACTGGCTAGTTCAAGGCTACAATAGTCAAGGTAATGGGTTCTTCCATGTGCTCAGATGGTTTGGGGAATTTCAATTGCATTGGTTCAGGAAAAGTAGGTTGGGATGGAATGGTGGTGTCTTGTGGTGGTGATTGGGAATTCTCAATAATGAGGGTCAAGTATACACTGGGGCTTGGCTTGAGATCATCTATGATGTTAATCATAGTTTGGGAATCAAGAGTAGTGGCCCTGGTACAAGGTAGAGCCAAGGATATCGATTGTGGATTTATAATTTTGGCAGGGGAAACCCTTGTTCAAGGTTTCTTGACTGAGACATCCCTTGTAAATGTAGAAACAAGGATCTCATTCACATCCCTACTTGATAATACAACCTTTTCTGGGAGCTTCAAAAACACTGGAAACGTCCTCTTCTTCTACTCGAGGGGTTTCTCATCCTCTTCTTCTTTTGAGTTCGTCAACATTTGGACTTTCTTCTTCTTTTATGCTTGGCCAAAACTCAACCCTACTTCTTCTTCCTGCCCCTTTTTCTTCATAAGGTCTAGTGGTAAGAGGTAGTGCATACCTTACCTGCGAGGGTTGCACTTAACAAATTTCCATAACATGAATTATTTGTAAAAGGATTCTTCATCTAGATAGAAGGGTAGCGACCTCGTCTGGAAGTCCTCAGTCTTTGCGTGCCTAGGCCAAACAAAAGTGTAGTGGCGATTTATCACAAAGGCTATGTTCCTTGTATTTATATTTAACAACTCCTGTGTTATGAAAAATCATTGAGTTGCGTTGATGAGATGGTTGTACCACTCCAGGAATGTTACATTGTTGAAATCCATGTTCTCTGAGTCTGACCTGGAATGTCGAGGTTCGAACATTTTTTCTAGGCGACACTTATTTGCAGGTGCCAATTGTATTCATTTGAGTGACCACCATTTCCAATTTGAAAATGCAATGAGAAAGTATCCATATGTGAAATTTCCTCTTTTCTCCTGAGATTCCTTGCAAGCAACGAGGAGCTCCTGTAGAAAATAGTTGCACTAGTTAAACACTGCTCCGTTCGTGAAAAATTCCGCTACTGAGAGAGAATATAGAGTAAATTATCCCTTATAGTATGAGTTCATAACATTAATAGAGATTATGTAGCAAGTTGTCTAGACTGTCTCTGGTAGGATCAACTCATTTTTTGTTATGTGTTTGCCTCTCTGTGTATGGAATTTCTCATACAGGATGAATTCTCCCTTCTTCTTCCCATGCTTACTTGGGCCTTGGAATCCTTTCAATACATATTCACCCTCAAGGGACAATCCATTGAGTTGATGGATGTCCTTGAAATGAATTGGATATCTTCTATGGAGCCATATGCTCCTGTCATGCACCCAACTGATCACAAACCTGGTGCACCACACAAAATCACTAGTGGTTCCAAAGACTGGTAATTCCTTGAGGTGAATGATGGTGGAATTAAACAGGTTGATGAATTTTGTCTTTGAAAAAAACTACGTGCCTCTCATTGTATCTGGAGGAATGTCCTAAAACACACTAATATTCATCTATGGAAACAATACTTGTTCCTTCAGGTCAAGGTCGATGAGGTTTACTTGCTCAACTTCCCCTTGATATTGCCCATGATCTCAACCCAAGGATCACATGGTTCATCTAGAATTTATTCTTTCAGAGATGAACTCCGACCTCCTGTTTCTCTCATCATGTTGGATATTGATTGCTGGAAAAATAGACTAGCTGAGTTGGGGGTCGGGGTCGCGACTGGGGAGAGGAATTGATGCAGGAGCATCGCCAACACATCAAGTGAGACAGTGCGGAAGTGGAAGACAGCTGGATCAGCCAGCACAAATTTTGAATTTCACCTTGGAATTGTTGCGCGAACATTAATGTGGAAATTTAATGAAGCACACTTGTATACTGTAATGGACCTTGAGTGGATTTCTCTCGTCCTTAGTAGGTAGACGACATTTAATATAGTTAATGTAAAGTAGATAGAATTTAATTCTAGACTAGACAGTTGAGAGCGCAAGAGGGAAATGGGATATAGACACCCTCATTGTGTATTGTAATATTATTATGAGCATTTGTGTATGAAGAACACAGAAGGGAAGCAGAGAGCTGTGTAAGAACACCCATGTACAGATATTTGAATTAATAGAAGAAAGATTTGATTCAAATTCATGGTTTGTGTTGTTCTCTGTGTATTGATGTTGATATGATCATAAATGTGTGCTCCCTTGTTATACATTTTCTTTTATATGCTGTGTATATGATTTCATGTTTGAGTTTGAAGTCTGAGAGGAAGGAGGAATGAGTTTCAATTGTTTCTCTGTCTGAGTAAGAATTTTTGCAAGGAGTGCAGTGAAAGTGTCTGCAAGGAGTGCGTCGAAAAGAATTCAGGGTTGCGTCTCTGAAGCTCAGATAGTTAAACGTTTGTTCTCATTCACCCAAAGTGAAGTTGGGCACATGAGTTGTACAAGGAGTGCACAGGCCAAGCTAAGTCTCAGAGTTGCAAGTCTAAGAAAAGTGTGAAGTATTGAAGGACTGTTGTTGCAGGTGTGCGCAGAGTCAAGAGATTCAACACTTTGAAATTGTTGAATGTCTACCGCAAGGAGTACGTGCAAGGTTCTCTGAAGGATTCAGAGTTGGTAAATCTCAAGAGGTATAGGACCTTAGAGTAATCATCAAAGAGAAGTTTCGGAAGTTTGTGTCGTGTAGCATTCAAGCAAGCATTGCAAATAGTGCTCAGTTGGACAAGTCTTCGAAGAATAGCATTTGGTTCATTTTGTAGAATTCATCGGGAAAGATAGACGATCGGTATTCTCCGAAGAGAATTTGCGACATCCCATGGGTCGTCAGATCTCATAGAGATGCAGGGAAGATACACCAACGTATTCCCAGGGGTTTAAGGTCAGGGCAGATAGAGTCATCGATCCAAGCCAGCTAAGATCGTTGGATCATTTGTGGGATCGGCACAACGGGGTTTCATGGATTGAAACTTCAAAATATTGCAATGGAAATCATGAAATCACGATACGCGATATCCCGACAGCTAAGTAAGCAGTGTGGGACCATAGGAGTTGGTGACGTGGACAGGTGGCGCGAGTCATCGGAGTTTCGCAGCGAGAAGTCCTGAGCATTGGACATTAGGGTTCGCGAACCCGTTAAGTCTGAAGTCCCGATGAGGTGACGGGACCATTGAAAAGTCAAAGCCGCGAGCTCATCAGAGTTTCGGCACATCGGGACTCGGGAATCGGAGAACCAAGTGCTTGATATCACGAGTGGTGAAATCGTGATAGAGCAGAAGTCCCGACAGGGAAAAGATAAGGTCAACGTTGACTGAGGTATCGGGTCTCGGCGATCCGAGAGTACAACGTTCGATCTTTGAACTCGCGAAGCCACGAGTTCTGATCCTCTGATAAGTCAAGAGAGGGGATCGCGCGAAGAGTTATGTGGGTGTAGGTTTCCCGATAGGGAAATAGAAGAAAATTTCAGTTCTTCGGGCCGAAAGGGAGAGAAGATCCTGTGAGCGGGCGTGCCCGAGGGTGCGACTGCACTAGGAATATTTCATAGACGAGACAAGGGTGCAGATAGCGCAAAACAAATAATAGCTAGGATAAATAGTAATTGTCTCATGTGGGTTCACAATATATTATAAAAGTGATAAATGGAGAGCTATGCAATTACTCATAAAGACCCTCATTGTTAGGCCAACAACACAATCTTAGGCTTCAACCTTTGACGAGACTGGTAATGGGGTAAAATCCCTAAGGTGATCTGGGCGTTAATGAATGTATTGACAGGGGTGTGGTCGACTTGAGGGTCTTTCCATTTTAAAAGTTGAGAATCCTAGTGGGGATATTGATGGAATCTACACATATCATTCCTTTACGGCTTGATGGAAAATTATGAGAGTTACTGTAGCTACCATAAAGGATATGACTGGGCATGATGTGTATGGAACATGGGATGTGATACAGTTTGGATTGCCCCCCCTATGACCACAATGGAGGTCCTCGTCACATTTAATGACTTCATTTAATGTAAGGGTGAGTCTTCTGAACATGGGTGACCAAGTAAGCGTTTCTGCACAGAGAAACACTTTTATCGGAAAAAACATATGTCGTTGCACCACTATGCACATGTCGATGTTATTAACTGAATTAAATAAATTACACAAAATTAATATCTAACTATTGTTCAAGCTCCCTTGGACTAGAGAATCAATCCTTTGTTTTAATCATGAGAAATATAGGGCTTCAGTCGAGCACCATTCACCCAACCTGGTCGAAGGATACCATTGAGTTGCACTATCTTGACTGCACTAGAGTGTCATATTTCCACAACTATAAATGGACCTAACCAATGCATGTGCAACTTGCTTGGATGCTTCTGATACCGACTATCATAGAGTAGTACCTTATCCCCTTTGTTAAATCTTTTGGACATAATATGACTGTCATGCCAAGCTTTCTATCTAGCTTTCTTAACTGACTAATGAAAGTTTGCTAGAAATCTCGCTTCCTCAAGTTCCCGCAAATAATAAATCCTTTGCACAACCGATTCGTCATCTGTCATGTGTGTAGCCTATGTTATATAGAGACTAGGAGTGATAAAATATGGAGGTACAATAGCTTCTTTCCCATAAACCAATTGAAATGTGTTATATCTGTGTAGCTTCTTTGTGGTAGTCATGTAAGCCCACAAGACTACTAGAACTCTATCATCCCATTCTTCCCTATTTGTGCAATCTACTTTTTTCATTCCTCTTTCCAGAATTTTATTGAATGCCTCCATTGTACTGTTAGCTTGTGGATGGTATGGACTGCTCTTATGGTGTTGTATAAAAAAATTTGTTGTCAATGTTGTAATTGTGTTGCTGATAAAGTGACTACCTTGATCGTTGGTTAGGCTTCTAGGGCATCCAAAAACTACTGCATATTGAAAAATTTGCAACAACTACTTGTGATGAAAGTAACCTTTCATCGCAAAATTGAAGATAAATAATTGAATTTTTATTTTTTTTTATAAATCCATCCAATGTTTATTGCTCTTGTGACGAAACTAGCTATATGTCACAAGAGCAATGAATATGAAGATAGTGGACTTCCATCTCTCTTGTTACGACCTTTGGCTATCGTCACAAGAGAAATGATTAAATGATGTCCGTTACACTATTTGACAAAATCAACATTGACTTGGTCAACGTTCATTACTCTTGCGAAAAAAACATATCTATCAATATTTTGAAAATTAGAGATGTTGCGACAATCTAATTACTATAACAATGACGGTTTATAAAGGGTATTTTTGTATGGAAGAATGTCGTAGAATATTAGAGGTGGGAAAAAAAGAAAAGAAGGTGAAAAGGGTGATGGTAGATGTTATTTCCCTTACAAAAAATGTTGCACTACATGTCTCGTAAGAATTTTAATAGGAACAACTACAAAACATTGTAGGAAATATGGGCACATTGATGGGGGATCGAATGAATATCATCCCTTGGTAATTAGCTATATATTTATTATCTATTTTTATATTGTCAATTTTAAATAAAATTATATATATGTATATATATTGTTTGAATATTTGTTATAGTACACACTAATTTTGCATGATTGTTTGTAATTACAAAGTTATAGTTTCCCTCTAACTTTCTACAGAATATTGCACCAAGTAGTACTAGTAGAAATGATGTTGTACAAGCTAAAGAACATGACCAAGAAAATAAGTATCTCATGGAAGAAGATGATGGGAAAAATCAAGTTAATGATCCCATGGAAGAAGATGATGGGACAAATCAAATGATCCAATATTTTTTTTCTCAGTCGGATGAGGATGGAGACAGTGATGGTATTTATGATGAACCTATATTAGAAAAGGAAAATAAATGACTTTATGAACGCTCAAGAGAAAATATTGTATTTGCTACATTCCTACTAGTGAACTTAAAGGTTACGAATAATTTGTGGAACACTTGTATGCCAAAGATTGTAAGGTATGCAATATGTTTCATCTCATATACATAAATGTTGACTTTTTTCTAATTTTTTTTAGTGTTAAATTAATGTGTAAAATAAGAATGCAATTTTTACGATTAATATTCTTTACATTAACTAGTTATTTGTTATGTTGTATATTGTTAGGTGAATATTTGTTACCAACGTCAAATATTTTACCTCACACATATTGAGATTTGCATGCCATTATGAAAGACATTGGAATGGATTATCAAACTATCAATGCATGTCCTAATGATCATATTATATATTATGTACAATATGCTTCGAAAACATAATGCCCACAATGTCTTATCAGTAGATATTGAACCTATCAAGTAACAAAAAGGGTGCCTTGAAAGGTTCTTCATCATATTCCCATAATTCCACGTTGGCAGTGATTGTTCAGGTGTTAAATCATAGCACAATTTATGGATTACCATATGCACGTAATAGAAGTGGAGATGATGTTCTTCGAATTCCTACCGATGGTTATGCATTTAGAGAAATTTAGGAAAAATGGGCATATTTCAAAGATGAACCTCGTAATGCTAGGCTTTCATTGGCAGTTGGCGGTGTTAATCCATTCAAAGAGATTAGGTATATTTACTCATTGTGGCCTATTTTTGTTATCAACAATAACATTCCTCATTGGATGTCAATAAAGAGGGAGCACGTAATGTTGACAATGATTGTTCCAGGTATTTGTTTAAATTAATTTTTTGAATCTAACATTTTCATTTGTTTTGTTTTTTGCATAATATCTTTTGTTTATTTATTTACTTATATATACATATCATGTTTATAGTAACTATTAGTAATTTCAAACAATTAGGTAAGTACCAAGTTAAATATATGAATGTATATATCGAGCCTCTTATCGACGAGCTACTAAATTTATGGGATGACATCACTATGTATGACATCATTAAACCAATCGGGGAGACACCATTTAAATTATGTGCAATACTTTTATGGAAAATTCATGATGCCCCAGGACTAACACATTTTTTTGGTATGTAACATTCTATTTCTCTTTAATACTATATAATTTTTTAAAGATATCATTTTGCATGTTTAATTTTTAAATAATCTCATTGTATAATTGACATTAATCCATATGTTATAGGTCTTCAAACAAAGGGTAAACTTGCATGTCTAGTTTGTGGTGCTAATATGAAGCATATCCATTCAAATGTTTTAGGAAAGGTGGTGTTTGATGAATATAGGCACCTCTTCCCTAAGAACCATAGGTATCGTACTACTGAAAAACATATTTTCAATGGGAAAGAAGAGACTGGTTTAACACCACAAAGAATGAAACCTCACTTATAGAGGTTGGAATATAATAGAAATAATCAAGATATGCAATTTTATTCTGTATCGTATATGTAATGTTTTAAATTTTTATTTTAATCATTGAATTTATTTTACCATATTTGATAATTATTTTTGTGATTTCTGTTATGCTTCATGAATGCCTCCATCGTGAAGGTATTAATAATGGGATTCCACAAGTAATGAAATTTTATCACACTCAATTCATGAGGTTTCCCTACTATGGGGAGTTAAAGATAGCTCATTTGTTTGATACAATGAATATCGGGAAGAATGTGACAGAAACATTATGGCGAATCATAGATGGTAGGAGGTATAAAGAAAAAATTGGCAAACTTTGTACTGACATTCAGGAATACAATTATTCAATGTGAAGTGTGATCCTATAAAATAGAGATGGATATTGAAATAACCTTCCATGGTTATTAATGGAGAAAAAAAGAAATGATGTAAAATAGGTCATTCAAAGAATTAAATTTCCCACGGGTTTTGCTTCAAAAATAAATAATATCTTAATGAAGAAAGGTGAATTTGGTTGGGTAAAAACACATGATTGACATACCTTCATTAAGGTAATAAT
>SNQJ01S0047693.1:65011-91609 GCA_010110895.2 Picea sitchensis
TCACTATCTCTCTATTAGGCAGAAATATTGTTGTTTAATTTCATTGTAGTACTTGCCCAACTATTTAATTTGTCAATCCGAGGTTCGTAGGCTTACGAAGAACACACACTATAAATGTAGAACTGAAGTAGAAGTAATCTAATCTAAACTACTGAAATGAAACTAATATAGGAAAGCATCGAAATACTAACTAAGAAAGAAATAAATTACATAAGGGAAAAATAATACAACATGTGAATAATTGAACGACAAAAGACATATGTGAGTTCACACAATATATCAATCTCAAATTATATCACAAGAGTCAAATGACAAAGCATGAAAGAATAACAAAGCTAAAAATCAAAGCTAAGAATCCCCTTCTCCCAATTACAAGACTAAATTATGAATTACTTTCCTCCAATTATGAATAACATGATGTCTCACTCCCCTTCATGAAGAGAGAACACTCTCTTATATACATGAAAGTCTTGAAGAATGCCATAATTAAAGATCCACTATTCTCTCAACTTATTCCTTCAAGTCCTCCACTCATATCTTGGATAAGATATCCTATCAAAATCTCCATGATCTTCTCCTTTGNTCACTATCTCTCTATTAGGCAGAAATATTGTTGTTTAATTTCATTGTAGTACTTGCCCAACTATTTAATTTGTCAATCCGAGGTTCGTAGGCTTACGAAGAACACACACTATAAATGTAGAACTGAAGTAGAAGTAATCTAATCTAAACTACTGAAATGAAACTAATATAGGAAAGCATCGAAATACTAACTAAGAAAGAAATAAATTACATAAGGGAAAAATAATACAACATGTGAATAATTGAACGACAAAAGACATATGTGAGTTCACACAATATATCAATCTCAAATTATATCACAAGAGTCAAATGACAAAGCATGAAAGAATAACAAAGCTAAAAATCAAAGCTAAGAATCCCCTTCTCCCAATTACAAGACTAAATTATGAATTACTTTCCTCCAATTATGAATAACATGATGTCTCACTCCCCTTCATGAAGAGAGAACACTCTCTTATATACATGAAAGTCTTGAAGAATGCCATAATTAAAGATCCACTATTCTCTCAACTTATTCCTTCAAGTCCTCCACTCATATCTTGGATAAGATATCCTATCAAAATCTCCATGATCTTCTCCTTTGAATATGCTTGAATGATTGTCCCAAATATTCTTCAAATCTTCAAAGCTTGAAGATGAAATTCGAATTTGAGGCTAGGTGGTAATATTTGACTTTGTTGAAATCTTCACATATGCCTCCACACATCATCAAACTCATCCAACCTTGATATATAATGAAAATATGTCATTTTTCTAAGATTTAATCACAAATTCACTTATAATACTAAAATGAATACAATGGAAAATAATAAGGAGAAACCCAAGTATCATTATGGAAATGTTATGATGGAAGGTTAATGGGATGATGAAATGTAAGGAATAGTGAAGGAAAAAGAGGATATAAATGTGACATTTCTGAGGCCCAACATGCCCCCGAACTCAACTTGTTGCATGTCCTCATGCAACCATGCATGGATATTCTTAAGAAATTTTGGCATTCAAACTATGGCTTTGATTGATTATGTCCTTTTAACAAGGAATGTTTCCAAGGTATGCGATAAAAGAGTAACAACATGTGAAATATCTGTAACAACATGTGAAATTCGTGTAACAACATGTGAAATTTTCTTATGGTTGGTTCTTGTGTGACAACCATGAATACAAAAGATGTTGGTTCTTGTGTTATCAACATTCATTTCATTTATTGATTTTCTTGCTGCAATAATTTAGCCATGTACTTCACTAGAAATAATAAGCTATCAATGTGCATAAGAGAGCGTCACTAAGTATAAGAAAACCTTTTCTTTATCTTTATGAATCATGCCAATACGTATATCAATAGAAATGCAACAAAGAGTCATTGGAAAATAAATGTTAGTGAATCATAAATGGAATGATGATATGGTAAAATGGAATAATGGTAATGAATATGTGGTGAAATAGTTCATTCCCCCCCCCCCAAACTGAAGTGGTTGAATATCCTCATGCAAATTAGGGTAGGTTATGGAAGGAAAGAGAGCATGGTGGGGAAATTTTCCAAAATATTCAAGTCGGAATATAAGGAATTGTGTGATTAAATATTAGAAAAGAACATACCTCCACTTACCCAAAAAGTAGATGTAGTTGTTGTGACTGCTGGATCAAGAAAACATGACTAGCGTTGTAGTTGTAACTGCTGGAGCAAATAATATCTGACTGTGACTGATGGAATATGGAAGGTGTCACTTCCGCAAGATCAGGAAAATGGAACTGCTAATGTTGCTGCTATTGTAATTGGATCATGGGAAGTGAAGGAATCTGAACTGCTACTGCTGAATCATGAGAAATGTGGAAGGCAAAGAATATGGAACTGTCGTACTGTCATAGATCTGAAATCAAACTGTTGCAACTGCTAAGGGGATCATGAAAAAGTGTGGAGTCTTCACCCACTACAAAACTGATGGTACAATTCTCATCATGCAAATGAATGTGTTGATGTCGAGCATGAAGAGAAATCATTGGATTATCGGCCATTGATGAATGGTGTTAACCAATGCGAGAAAAAATCACCAGTGATGTCAATGAGTGTTAAGGCACCCAAGTACATCTTATGAAGTGAGAATAGAGGTGTTGAGGTCGAGCCACTTGCAAGATCTGATGATCAATTGACATTGATGTATTCCCATGATCGTCAGCGAGAGAACTTGACATTAAGGCATGCAAGCCTCAAGGTACTCAAAAGGAACTCTAGTCTATATCCCAAATAAGGTGTTGAGGTCGATGGGGAAAGATTGTTGAAAGGTGGGCCTTAAGGAATCCCACATCAGTCAACACGATTTTATAAAAAGATTGGTAGGACTATAGATGTAAAGATCTCAGTAGCAATAGGGTTTATGGCAAGGAAATGTAATCATGGAAAAGAGAGTTTGTTTTATTCAGAAGGAAAATTGGAAAGGCAAAAATGAACTGAAAAAGATAAGGGAAATGATGTATGCAACTCAGAAAAATAGGCGTGTTAAAGCATGCAAATTAAAGCAATGGAAGATGGGCTTCAACACCGGGGTGATTAATCGGCTTTGAAGGAGAAATGGGACAGTGTTACAGTATGAAATTTGGCAAAATGTTTCGATGTAACAACAAACATCAGGATGCGTAAAACGTTTCTTTGTATCAACAAAATATTGTTGTGTATCAGAAAAAAAAAATTGTGTATCAACAAAACGTTGTTGTGTATCAGCAAAATATTGTTGTGTGTCAGCAAAATGTTTTTTGTGTAGCAACAAACATCAGGATGCACAAAAAGTTTTTGTGTAACAACAAAATGTTGTTGTGTATCAGCAAACGTCATGATGTTTCTGATGAGTAACATCTCCTTTAAGTTGTCTAGAAAAGCATGTATTCTTTGAAAAATATCACTTCGTAATAAAATTTGATTGTCTTCAAACCTGAAAAAGCTTTAGCACTAATCCTGCATAAAACCCGTGAGATTTGCAAAAAACATATCATGCAGAAATAAGTGAAAATGCAACAAATCAAAGAAATAGACTGCATTTTTATACATGTTTTCCTTGCATACTTATTTGTCTTATCTTGTTGTGATAGTGACTCAAAGAAAAACACAAATCGTGAAAACGACTTAGGAATTTTTAGAATGTCCATTTGCAATAGTTTTACAATGTTTTTGAGGTTTATGATTTTATAATGTTTTTTTTGTTATTTTATATTTTTGTAAATTTTGTTTTGATTTTCTTTCCATAAAACAAACGATCATTTTTTCATGATTTCACATTTTTATTGTTTTTAGTTTTATAACACACCTAAAATAAATAAATAAAAATAAATGGCGAAAACACTCAAAATTAAAATTATGATCTACATCCTTGGTCATTTGTTTCTGAATCAATAAAGAATAGAAACATGTTTCCTGCAAAACACATAGATCAGAGATACCAAGAGCATAAATATATCACAAAAATTTTATTTTTTCGACCCTCCATTCTGTCACGGCTCAATCCTCCAACCGTAATTAATTGCACAAATCTGCAAATCAGGCTCCTATCCATAAAGAAATATGTCATTTCTACAATTTCAATTACAATAGTTTACATAACAAATAGTATGGAATTCATCATATGATAACAAATGCTTAATAATGTGTAATTGAACATAAGTATGAGACATGCATGAATTCTAAGAATGCAGGATTTCCAATTAAAGAGTAGGTAGCCTTTGGTGTGGACTCTTGGAGCAGCTGAGACTATTGCAAATTGTTTAATACCTTCCAACTGTAAAGTGAAAAATCAAAGAACAACTAAGAAGGCTACTCCACCATAAAATACTCCAGACATGATGTAATTGAAGATAAATCTAGAACAACGAAGCCAACATGGACTTAGTTTTGGTCCTGGACCTGAGAAAGAGTTTGATTGCATATTTTCATTTTGGAAAACTGACCAAACCAAAATCTTCCTTCTTCATACTCCGAAAAATCAGAACTGCTCTCAATCCAAGCATAATTTTCAAAAACCGCTCATGAGTCAGCTAAATGAGACCCTTCTCCACAAAACTCATGTGCCGGATTTTTAAAATTCATCACAGTTTGCTCCAAAATCGTACCTGAAGATGATTGTCTGCAAAATGACGTTAATTGACGGAAAATTTCAGATGCTCATTGCATGTGTGAGCTACACGTCCATATGTAAAGCCAAGTGTCCTAACTCCTTCAAATCCATATATGGAAACATTGATATTTTTATCTGGATTGTATGGCTTAATAATCTCAATAGAAGAACAAAACGATTTTCTTCCCATCTCTCGCAGATGCCACATCATGTAAAACAACAAACAACCGATTAATTTCAAATCTGAAAGTAGATACGATCATCTTGAAGCGTGATTGGAGGGATACATACTGGTTGTTTACTAATACAGGATGATGTGTTGGATCAAACGAATAAAATTGTGTTGCCAATAATAGGAAACCTAACTAATCATCATTTTTTAAGCAATTGGTTTTGATTCTATTTGAAAGAATTTGTGGATGATTGACAACTAAACTATGCAGATATAGGTAGTTGAAATAATGATGTCGTTAAGATTTTGGCCCATATTTCTCCATCAACAACATAATCCAATTATTGGTATGAAGCTCGAATCGAATGCTAAAATCATGGAGAGAAATTTCTAGCTTCCCTATTATTGAAAAGATACAAACAAAATTCAAGCTCGAATGATGATTCTTAGGAGATGAGAAGGTGGAGCAGTAAACCATTAAATTCATTTTCTTGCTAACGTGGATGCAGGAAATGACAAGATTAATTCATTTTTTTTTTTGCAGGTTGTAATTGAAGGGGTGATGCAGCAACACAAACCAAAAATAAATAGGCAACTTCAAACCACAAACTATTGCAGCAGGAAACAATTTTTGCACAATTTAAATGGAATTCAATTGACCACAATTTAGCATTGTTTTAGCATGCCGCAACAGTTCAGTGGGGAAAAACTAATGAATTGGCAGACCATTTATTATTATACATATTTTTTTGTTTTGTTTTGTTTTATCCTAATGCCACTATTGTTTTATTGCATATCTGCAAATTTATTCAATCACTGTTACAGCAAAAAAAAAAAACCGTCACTGTTTCAGCATGATTTTTTTTTACTGTAACAACATGTAAAAATTTCGCTGTAACATCATGTAAAATTTTCGCTGTAACAACATGTAAAATTTCACTGTAACAACATGTAACATTTTCACTGTAACAACATGTAAAATTTCATTTTTCTTTTATTCATCTAATGTTTTATTGTTTTTATTGTTAAGCATGTTTGCAAAAAAATTCATTCCTGAAATCAAAATCATCCATATTTTTTTATCCTCACGATCGCACGAAGCGCGAAGGAGAGCATACTTATTAAATAAAATAAAATAAGAAAAAATAGAACAAAAACGTTGTTTTATTCGTTAGCCTACCTACTCTATGCTAATTGAAAATTAAAGATTAGTTACGTGTAGTCAAACTTCCAATGGAGCCCAACATGCAACAGTAACAAAAATATATTCATGTGCAATTTTTCAAATGGAAGATAGAAATTTACAAGAATAAACGAATTTTGTTGTTGTAATAACAAACTAACTAAGAAATAAAATTTATCTAATCGAGTGCTTACCTGGAACCATTGCTCGATAATGCTTTCGTAGGAACATTTTTCCTTGCTCAGATCTTGTTGTGACTCCTCTTCATCTTCCTCAATATCCTAATTGAATGTTTGTTCGTCATCTAATGCGTAGGAGTCTTCAGATCTTGAATCTTAAATTGTTTATGGAGGAGTATTTGAATCTTTAATTGTTGTCAAGATCTCATCTTCCAAAGAAGAGGAGATCCTGACTTTCGTGAGGATCTAAGTGAGTAGTTCCAAGATGACACTCATTGTTAAAACATATTGAAAAGGGGGTTCTTATAACACCCAAATCAAAAATAAAAATACTGAAAATCATAGTTGTTGAAACACATACTCTCCACAGTTGCGGAAAACACACTTGCGAAAAATTAAATTTGCGTAAATTGCAGGAATTGAAACACACCCTACATGCCCTTACCCATATGTCACATCAGAGTTAGGATCATGACTAATCACACTTGCATGAAAATTTAAGCTAAACCTCGATCCATCGTGCTTCCTCGACAACGGCGCCAAAATGTTAGGAGGAAATATTGTCATTTAATTCCATTGTAGTACTTTCCCAACTATTTAATTTGTCAATCCGAGGTTCGTCGGATTAGAAAGAACATGCAATATATATGCAGGACTGAAGTAGAAGTAATCTAATCTAAATTGATGAAATGAAACTAATATAGGAAAGCATCGAAATACTAACTAAGAAAGCAAGAAATTGCATAAGGGAAAAACAATACAACATGTGAAGAGTTGAACAACAAAAGACATATGTGAGCTCACACAATATATCAATCTCAAATTATATTACAAGAGTCAAATGACAAAGCATGAAAGAATAACAAAGCTAAAAATCAAAGCTAAGAATCCCCTTCTCCCAATTACAAGACTAAATTATGAATTACATTCCTCCAATTATGAATAACATGATGTCTCACTCCCCTTCATGAAGAGAGAACACTCTCTTATATACATGAAAATCTTGAAGAGTGTCATAATTACAAATCCACTATTCTCAACTTATTCCTTCAAATCATCCACTCATATCTTGGATAAGATATCCTATCAAAATCTCCATGATCTCCTCCTTTGAATATGCTTGAATGATTGTCCCAAATATTCTTCAAATCTTCAAAGCTTGAAGATGAAATTCGAATTTGAGGCTAGGTGGTAATGTTTGACTTTGTTGAAATCTTCACATATGCCTCCACACATCATCAAACTCATCCAACCTTGATATATAATGAAAATATGTCATTTTTCTAAGATTTAATCATAAATTCACTTATAATACTAAAATGAATACAATGGAAAATAATAAGGAGAAACCCAAGTATCATTATCGAAATGGTATGATGGAAGGTTAATGGGACGATGAAATGTAAGGAATAGTGAAGGAAAAGGAGGATATAAATGTGACATTTTTGAGGCCCAACAATCTCCCAAACGACATTGACAACAATGTCAAACAAGTTATATATAATCTTGGCAAATACATGAGGTAAGTAGTTGTGATTTATATGAAAAATGTTCTTTCAATTTGTTGTTATAATTAATGACATGTGTTTTACTTTTAATGTAATATATTATATTATGTTATGTTGAAACATGTTATTTTCTTGTGTCATGATCTCATGTGGATGGTTTTCATTGAAATAAATCCATGAAGATGATGTAAAGTATTGGAAGAGAGAAATTCCTCGGCTAATGTTTGAAATGAAAAAGTATATACCTACAACATTTTTCAATGCACAAAAACACTACCTCATACACCAAGTTGAGGAGATTGAAATGTGTGGACCTGTACACACAAAGTGAATGTGGATGGTGGAGAGGCACTTGAAATCATTGAAGGATTTGGTTAGACAAAGAGCACGTCCTGAGGGTTCTATGGTGGAGGGATATATGGTATATCAATCCATGGTGTATATTAGTCACTATCTTCCTAAATTAGCAGTGCCAACTATGCATGCAGTCGATCACATTTGGGATGTGAACTCCATAAAAAAATTGAAGATCAGGAGCATGTGTTGGGGTAATGTAGATTGAAAAAAATGAGAGTTAATATATTAATAATTGTGGATATTTATATTAATACATATAATTTTCATTTTTTTGTATATGATCATACTCATTAATATATTAATATATGTTATTTCATAAATTATTAATATTTACCATGGACGTTATAACTAATATTTAATATTGATGAATTATGATTTTTTGATTCAGTTTCTCAAGATTGGGATACACTGCATTTATACATTGCAAACAATCTTGACTAGATGAATGTATGGATTGAAATATGTAAACAACATCATGGTGGTAGGTTATCTTGGCAACGACTTTTTGGATTGGTTAGAGAAGCTCGGCATAACAAAGATGCCAATTTTACATAAAGGGAATTTGATTTAGCATATGGTTTGAAAGATGGACAGGAAAGAAAATTCACCCATTTTATTCAGTTATTTTATATTATATTAATGTGACTACATGTGCACTATCTTTTTTAGATACTTTCCAAGTTATATAAATATGTTAATTTACTAATTGACAATGCATCTTTTACATATATGGCATATTGTAGTTGAAACACCACAATGATATGTGGTGCGATGGTCGTAAATTTTTCAACAAACAATTGGATGAAACCAGGAAAACTTATGATAGTGGGATAACTACAGTAGTCTTGGTCACTAATGTTTCCTCTAGGAGTGACATACATCCCCAAGAATATGAAGATAGATATTATGGGTATTTGAATAATATACTTGAGTGTGACTTTAATTCCTTCAAATTAGTTATGTTTGACATCAAATGGTATAGGTTATGAATGCATGAACGAGATGAGGAAAAAATTGTTATTCAGCATGCCAACGGATTTCCAATGATTAAAAAAATGATGTTTGAAAGAGGACATGATCGCTATGTTTTTCCAAGCCAATGTGAACAGGTATTTTGATCAAATGTTCCAGGTGAGAGGGATTGATCATTTGTTGTTAGATATGATCCAAGAGGAATTTTAGTTAAGTATACTCATGTATAGGAAGAAGATGATTCTCCAGATCATACAGAGTTGGAAGATCATGCAAGGTCAATAGACGAAGAAGACGAAGAACATCATCATGATCTAGGCATAGGAGAAAATGTAGTTCTTGATGATGATGTAGATGAAAATATGCTCGAAAATGACATTGATCACGATGATGATATCATCAATCCTTTCAACACCGTTTATGAACCGGATGATCATACAAATGTCAAGTTCGATGAGAAAGAAGATACAGAACAAGGATGATTATACATATGTTGAGTTGGATTAGGTACATGACTATATATTTTAATTTGTATGAATTATTCTCTTAAAATAATGTATTTATGTCATGGGTTAATTACATGTTTTTAAGTTTTATGTGATGTTTTTATATCCTATGTTAGATGCTGTTTAATTATTATTTGAAACCTGAAAAGAGTCGCCAATATACTAAAGTATGTGGTAAACTAAAAATTTCATTTACAAACACATAATTTCATTTACCTTCAGTAATTTTTGTTTTTGTAGTTTCTATGCATGAATCTTACTAGGTTTCTTTTGATTATTTTCTATTTTATAGATTGGGTATTGGGGAATTGAGACTGAGGTCAAGGGGAGGGGAGGGGCCATATGAGCTTCCACCTTCACGTGGTTTTCCTTGTTCGCTAGAGGATAAATTGTTCTTGAAACCAAGAGAATCTCATTCATTTTTATACTAGCATGATCGTAGATAGGTTATTCGCATGCCTGAACAATATGGGAGGGTTTCTGGACTCACACTTGAATCACACACCCACTTGTTTCCATAATCAATTTGAATCCCAAAGACAAATGTTATGGTTTAATTTTCCCAAACTATGAATGGGTTAGGACTAGAGTCAAGCTCAACAAGGTCTTCTTTCCCCACTAATTCTGCCAAGCCCATTCCATTGGATGTGGTTTCTCTAGAATATACTAGCTAGGGATAGTGGGGAATATCGTTAATGATGCATTCATGCATGCCACTAGTTATATGACGAGGCATCTAGATACCTTAAGAGAGTCATAGTTACTCACGTCATTTACTCGCGCTTGGTTGAATTTATTCACTTTGACATACAGAGCAATGGGACTAAATCACATTGCATGTTTAGAAGGGTTATGGGTTATGGGTAGATTATTTAGAAGGTTAGTGGGTGTAGATTCAAGGTCTAGGCTAGGTGATTATTAACACATTAACCCCTATTATATAATATATAATATATTAATTATTAGATATATAATATATAAATTATAATATATTAATATTATATATTATATAATTAAATATATAATATATTAATTATTATAATATAAATGAATTATATAATATATAAATTATATACAGTTATAATATATATTATATATAATTGTAATATATATTGATTATATATAATAATCCAAACCAGAAACAAAAAAATTACATTTCAAACCTACATGTGCGTGAGGAGAGAAAACTGTGAGGAGACCTAATGCAGGAGCATCTCTCCACGTCAATCAGCCAACCAACCAGCTCACGTCGGCACACACATTGAATGAAGAGAGGCGCAACCCTCATTTAAAATTTGAATTTGAATGTAATTAAATGAATGTAAGGTTGTTGATTCGTAATGCCACACTTTGCACAGGCATAGCTATAGGGAGCCTTAAATGTTTGTAAGGCTGAAATCTAGATCCTATTCTGGACTAGACAACCCATTCAATGTAATTGAATAGGGTAGGTAGATTGGAGGGAAGAGCTCGAAGAGCCCCCTCATGTAAAATATCTTTTGGAATCTCTTTTGTAGAAGGAGGAGTTGGTAGCAAAAGTAGGAGAGAAGGCATAGAAGTAGTATGCAGAGAGAGTTGAGAAGGAGACGAGACTCTGTTGAATTTCGTGCTCAGAACACCTTTGTAAAGAAGCATTTTTATTAATACAAACAGAAGCAGTTTTTCATGCAAGTATTTATGTGTTGAATGAATGTCTATGCATGTTCTTTGTATGTGGTAGATGTATGTTAGGAATGCATTTGCAGGGGTTGTTTGATTTCAGGGTTAGAGTTCTTTGAGGCTTCACAACAAGAGGGTGTGACAGAACGCTGCAGGTTCTGATAGCCATGCATAGAGAGTGCATTTCTGAATTCTGTGGGTTCAGACAAAGGTGTGCCAGGAGGGCACAGTAGCTGAAATCATTAGCTTAGAGGAATACCTCAAGGTTGTTGAACACCTTAGAGGCAAGACTATGTAGAGGAAGACACAATAAGGAGACAGAATCTCTGAGGAGTTATGTAAGACTCTGTCAGGAGGGCATTGAGCATAGGCACAAAGTGTTGAGGAAGAACTCTGTTATGAGTTCAATAGAAGTTAGAATCACTGAGGATTCTAGAAAATCTGCCAGGAGGGCATTGAGTAGGTGCCAGAGAGCACAGGAAGAACTCTTTGAGTTCTGGCTTTGAAGAAGAGTCCAAGGAGAAGGATCTTCACAAGATTGTTGAAGACCCTTCAGACTCAGCAAGAGGTTGCTTGAGCTAAGGAGTGCCAGGAGGGAATTATATTCTCCATCTGAAGGAGAAAGGGTGAAAGGACCAAGTTCCTTACGACTCTAATTAATAGGAAAGCTCAAGAGGGAGAGCGTTTTCATGTACGCAGGCGAGACGCAAGGTAAAGAGTTTGCAAAGGAGAGGAGCAAAGGTTGAGGCCTTTTGCACTTGGAGAATTCTTCCAAGATAGGAAGAAATCACGTAAGCTCAGGAGGAGCACAATTGTTGTCAGATCAGCTGAAGAGATCTGGACCGTTGAGGTTTCCATGTCTAGGGAGAAGTGGAGGAGCGCGCAGGACAAAAGAGATTCTAAGCCATTTGATCTCGCTCAAAATAGCTGACAGCCATCAAATCTGTTGAGAGCTACACGAGGTTTAAACCCTCACTCATAGAGAAGCAGACATGAAAGTCCCGAAAGAGTGAGAACTTCGGTATTTCAGAGGTCTTGTTGACGAAGGTCAGGACACTCCACGGTGAAATTCCTGAAATAGTGAAAAAGATCATAGCCATCCATCCATGGAGGACACATGGTGTAGATCAAGAGTCCACTGAGATTTTGGTTACTGGGGGTTTGAGTTGATAGAGGATATTGTGTCACAAGGGGTCATAAGTCGCGAAATCTAGAAATGACAAGGACCGTCCATCTGAGGGAGGACATATGGCAACAATCCAAGATTTCGGGGAAAGTTATTAAAGGAAGAGTACTTCATGGATTCGGGTACCGAGAGTACTATATGACAGTGAAACGATGATGCAAAAGGAGTCGCGAAGTTTCGAAACACAAAGTCCTGGAGAGGCATTCAGGAGAGCAGTGTAGCTGGGAGGACTCAGAGGTATTTTGGTGTTTGAAACTCTGAAAATGCGAAAGGAGGAGAAGGCCGAGGAGAATAGAATTTTAGCAAATCAGAAATCATGAATTCGGGAGTTTCGTTGACAAGGGGTCAGGCTCTCACATTGATAAATCCCAAAGGGAATAGGACTACGGTCATATGGAGTAGAGTCGCAGGGACCAAGACATAGCCTAGGGGCTAATTGTTGATTGAAGCGTTTTCAACATTTCGACGTTTCGATGTTCATGAGATCAAGGGGACATAGATTCTCGACATCAGAACTCTGTGAGTCCCGAAACCTAAATTTCATGGTCATGTAAAGAATACTGTGAGGAGAGAAGAAGGACCTGTGGATCGGGAAATTGAGATTCTAGCAGGGAATCAAAAGAGCTAATTCAGCTCGGAGGAGTGATTGAATGATCATGAGAGCGGACTTCAGCCCGAGGGTCAGAGGGGGTCCACTGGTGCATCAAGTGGTATCAGAGCAGGATTTCATCTGTATATTTCAGGTGAAGCGAGGAGAATAAAGTAGAGTGTTGAAGACTCTGTAGATGACTATTGCAGAGTAACAACAGGTTTTCCATGAGGGCAGATAGGAACAAAAAAATGGCTACTGAAGGCCATAGATACGCTGGAAGGAAGGACCCAGAGCTGATGAGAAAAGATGAATGGGATAAAGAACTTGCCAAGATGAGGGAAAGGATGGATGAACTTTCATTTGAGATGTAGCAAAATTCCAAGTCGATATGGGTACATGAATGGTGTATGAAGACGAAAGAAAAATGGCTAGTCAAGGAGTTGATGGCTAGAAGACAGCAGAGGTTGTTGAGAATATGGTTGAGACAGCTGAAAACCTCAACGAACCAGAGGAGATGGATCAGGTATGTGAACCATAGGCTGGGATAAATCTCATTGATGTTGAGGATGAACTGAGGTCATAGGATGGTCTCAAGGACTACCAAGAGGGTAGAACAGAAGTTCCCTATTGCCAGGAGGGCAATGAGATGAGATTATTGTGGGATCTCATAGAATGTCATGAGGATAGCCAGGGAATTTCACATTTCTAGGAGAGAAATGAGGTGAGGTCACTGCGAGATCTCATGGACTGCCAAGAGGGCAACAAAAAGTTTCTAATTTTCCAAGTGGGCATGGGAACATAAATGGGATTGTTTGAGAGTCTCATGAACTTAAAGGTGAGTTTAGATCATCCTGAGGAGCTGGCAGAGAAGATGATCTCATAGATGGATTTGGATCAGCAGATGCAGCTGACAGAGAAGGAAGATCAGGGGAATCTTCTAATGATTGGAGGAATTTAGATATTCCTGCCACATAGCCTAGTTGAGGTGAGGATTTGTGTTGTTGATGGAAGAGTGACAACGATAGAAATACAACTAGCTTTGATTGTCAAAGAAGAATTGGAGAAGGTGTTAGAAGATACCCAAGTAGAAGAAGAAGATGAGAATTCTGAGGAGTGGCTCAATACTTTCAGCCAGGAAGATGAAGAGATTGCAGCAATGGAGCTTGTAGAAGAAGAAGAAGAAGAAATAGAAAACATGAGCTTTGTTGATCTGTGTGAACAGATTGAAGCCCTAGAGAGAAGGGTGATAGTGTAGGGTATGCACATCCAACATATGAGGTTGGGAACAGATGAAGAGGATGGCATGGGAGATCATTGTGATCTATCCATATGCAGAAACATTTTGCAGCAGAGGAGACTACATGAACAAAGCCAACCACTGGAGCAGCTGGACAAAGTAATCGAGAAGATCAAGAGGCTAATAGTAGAGTCAGTAGAGACTGCCAACAATTAGAATATGGGAAGAAAAGCAGAAGCAACAACAACACAGCAGAAGCAGCAGCAACAGAGAGTTGGAGAAGATGAACAACTCCAGAAATTTGTTTGGGATCCAGAAGGATTTCAATAACTAAGATGGGAAGCTCATGAGCAGGAGCTCATGAATTTTGCAGCTGAGGATTATGATGTAGGAGCATCTCTCCATGTTGATTAGCCAGCCAGCTAGCCCACGTTAGTGCACACATTCAATGAAGAGAGGCGCAACCCTCATTTAAAATTTGAATTTGAATGTAAGGTTGTTGAGCCGTAAAACCGCACTTTGCACAGGCATAGTTGTAGGGAGCCTTAAATGTTTGTAAGGCTGAAATCTAGATCCAATTCTGGACTAGACATCCCATTCAATGTAATTGAATAGGGTGGGTAGATTGTAGGGAAGAGCTCGAAGAGCCCCCTCATGTAAAATATCTTTTGGAATCTCTTTTGTAGAAGGAGGAGTTGGTAGAAAAAGTAGGAGAGAAGGAATAGAAGTAGTATGCAGAGAGAGTTGAGAAGGAGCCGAGACTCTATTGAAGTTCATGCTCAGAACACCTTTGTAAAGAGGCATTTTTATTAATACAAACAGAAGCAGTTTTTCCTGCAAGTATTTCTATGTTGAATGAATGTCTATGCATGTTCTTTGTATGCGGTAGATGTATGTTAGGAATGCATTTGCAGGGGTTGTTTGATTTCAGGGTTAGAGGTATTTGAGGCTTCACACCAAGAGGGTGTGACAAAACACTGCGGGTTCTGATAGTCGTGCACAGAGAGTGCATTTCTGAATTTTGTGGGTTCAGACAAAGGTGTGCTAGGAGGGAACAGTTGCTTAAATTATTAGCTCAGAGGAAGACCTCAAGGTTGTTAAACACCTTGGAGGAAATACTGTGTAGAGGAAGACACAGTAAGGAGACATAATCTCTGAGGAGTTTTATAAGACTCTGCCAGGAAGGCATTGAGCACAGGAACAGAGTGCTGAGGAAGAACTTTGTTGTGAGATAAATAGAAGTTAGAATCACTAAGGATTCTAGACACTTTGCCAGGAGGACATTGAGTAGGTTCCAGAGAGCACAGGAATAACTCTTTGAGTTCTAGATTTGAATAAGAGTCCAAGGATAAGGATCTTCACAGGGTTGTTGAACACCCTACAGACTCAGAAAGAGGTTGCTTGAGCTAAGGAGTGTCAGGAGGGCATTAGATTCTCCATCTAAAGGAGAAAGGGTAAAAGGACTGAGTTCCTTATGACTTTGAGTAATAAGAAAGATTAGGAGGGAGAGCGTTTTCATGTATGTAGGCGAGACTCAAGGTAAAGAGTTCGCAAATGAGAGGAGAAAAGGTTGATGCCTTTTGCACTTGGAGAATTCTTCCAAGACAGGAAGAAAGCACATAAGCTCAGCAAAAGAACAACTACCATCGGATCAATCGAAGAGATCTTGACCGTTGAAGTTTCCACGTCTAGGAAGCAGTGGAGGAGCACGCAGGACATAAGAGATTCTAAGCCATTAGATCTCGCTCAAAATAGCCTACAACCATCAGATCTATCGAGAGCTACACGAGGTTTAAACCCTCACTCACAGAGTAAAAGACATTAAAGTCCCGAAAGAGTGAGCACTTCAGGATTTCGGAGGTCTTGTTGACGAAGGTCAGGACACTCCACGGCGAAAGTCCCAAAATAGCGAAAAGATCGCAGCCATCCATCCGTGGAGGACACGTGGCAGAGATCGAGAGTACACTGGGATTTTGGTTACTGGGGATTCGAGTTGACAGAGGATATTGTGTCATAGGGGGTCATAAGTCACGAAATTGTGAAATGACGAGGACCGTCCATCTGAGGGAGGACATGTGGCAGCAATCCAGGATTTCAGGGAAAGTCCCAAAAGGAAGAGTACTTCAGGGATTCGGGTACCGGGAGTACTAGAGGACAGTGAAAATTTGATGCAACAAAAGTTGCAAAGTTATGAAATGCGAAGTCCCAGAGAGGCATTCAGGAGAGCAGTGTAGCCAGGAGGACTCAGAGGTCTTTCGGTGTTTGAAACTATGAAAACACAAAAGGAGGAGAAGGCTGGGAAGAATAACATTTTGGCAAATCGGAATTCGGGAATTCAGGAGTTTTTTTGACAAGGGTTTAGGCTCTCACATTGATAAATCGCAAAGGGAATAGGACTATGGTCATATGGAGTAGAGTCACAGGGACCAAGATAGCCTAGGGGCTAATTGTTGATTGAAGCCTTTTTGTCATTTCGGCGTTTCAGTGTTTGGGAGATCAAGGGGACAGAGGTTCTCGACATCATAACTATGTGAGTCCAAAAATCCAAATTTCATGGTCATGTATAGAATACCGTAAGGAGAGAAGAAGGACCTGTGGATCGATAAATTGAGATTCCAGCAGGGAATCAAAAGAGTTAATTCAGCTCAGAGGACTGATTGAACGATCTTGAGAGAGGACTTCGGCCTGAGGGTCAGAGGGGGTCCGCCAGTGCATCAAGACCACACAAGGGGATCAGACGAGGAGAAATGAGGAGAGAAAAAGAGGAGAGCCAAGGAGAGACGAGGAGAGAACATCGTGAGGATATCCAAGGAGAAAACACTGCAAGTAGCTTCCCATACCCTGATATCTGTGTGAGGGAATGCCTAAGAAGGAGATCTAGGGAACAACGTCAGAGGAGACATAAGTCACAGAGGGTGGAGGAGATCGAGATAGAGGGAAAAATGTGAGCACACTTGATAATGGTGAGTGGTTTTTACCATCATTCACTTTTCATTATCATCCAAATTGATTTGGAAAAACTTCACACTATAAATAAATCCAATGAATCGAGTTGATGATGTTTTCTCACCTGTGTTTGGGAGGGTGGTTGTTAGCATGCATAATAGGAAGGAACAATGAGAATTATTCCATCATGTTAATGCATTTAGTAAGGATCTACTTCAACAAGAATATCAACCCCCTTAAGCATTCCATTTTGATCAATATGAAGAAGGTCATTATGCCTTCCTTCCCAACATTTTTTTTTTTCATTGAGATCCAACTTTTAAAAATATGGATCTTACCAACCTAATTTTCTTATGGGTGAAGGAAGAAAATAGTGGTAGAGAGAAATCATATCAGTGGGCATGCCAAGGAAATGTAGGGATGAGGATGTCATATGAGTTTCTTTGGATTCAATATCCTTTGTGCATATAAAGTTTGTTGATGGGGATTACTCTTAGATATTTAACATAGTCATTCCCTCAATGTTTATTGAGATAAACATAGAGTTGCACCTTTCTTAATTTCACAATTGTGAGGCTACTGAAGCCTACAAGGGATTCGAAAGATTCAAGAGGAGAGGGGTTGGCTCAAATGAAGAGGAACATTCCTATTTCCCCCTTTTGGGATCATCATCAAATAATAAGAAGGAATAACCTCTTTAAGGATGTCCCTTAACTATGGATTAAGAAAAATACCAAGGGCACTTTCCTAGTCATTGAAATGATTAAGGAAAACAATCATAAACATAAAATATTATATGTAAAATATAAATAAATAGGAGTAAATGTAAAATGTATCAGAATAAAATAAAATATTATTAAGCTTCTTCAAGATCCACAATTAACTCCAAGAAAACCCCCTCAAAGTTGGGAACTCCTCAATAGAGGTGGAAATATGATCAAAGTAGGTCTTGGAAAAGTTTTTTCTACCACATGTCGCTCTCCTTTGAAGTTCTTCCTCAAACCATGCTCTTCTAACATATTCCTTCCTTAAAATAATAATTCAAGCCTCGAGATAGTGGAGCAATCCTCTTTGTTTTCATAAATAATCCTTGATCATTCCATACAATCATATTATATTTCCTTATAAGGTGGAGCATTCCTTCCAAGATGAACTTTAAACCATGTTCTTATGGTTTAGTTGTCATGTGTCCTCTCCTTACCTAGGGAATTCCTCAAGCATGTGTGCTAATATATTATTATAACCCCTTTTACATGGGGTGCTCCTCATATAATTTTTACTTTATCCTTATTTCATGGCTCGAAATAGTCAAATCTGCCACTTGGTACCCCTTTTGACGTCATCAAGATGGGCACTCCCTCTAGACATTTATTAATTGACTTTTTTGGGGTGTGTACAAGGGTTTTGGGTACATTATAATTCCTTTTAATCATTCTATTTGAACATTTCTTTCTTTCTCTAACTAATTGCTTGGATTTGTACCTTGTTGATTCCATATTAACTTCTTCATCTAATAATTTGGCACTAAGATGCCTCCCCATATCACCTTTCACAAGGATTCATGCTCGTAGACCCACTTATTTGCTATATCATGTGTACACATGACATGGGAGTATGCTTTGTAAGTAAAAAATCAACTTAATATCTGATATATATAGTGTAGGAAATAATGAAGAACAAACTACAACAGGAAATGATGGTTCCAATCCTACAATCCCTCCAACATCATTCCAATCCTACAATCCATCCAACATCATTCTCTCAGTTGTATGATAGAAGGTCTTCTTTATTTGTGAAACTCCATTCCCTAAATTGTTTCTTTTTCTTTCTCTTCATCTGACTAGTCAACTTCCATTCTTCTTTTCTTATGTCAAAATAGTAAACTTTGAACTATAACATTTTTCCAATATGGTTAAGGGTTTCGATATTTGACCAAAAAACTTTTGACTACAAAGTGGTAACCACCCTTACCCTAACTAACCTATATATTTTTTCTTTCTCTCTTTAAAAGAAATATTGGGGTCTTCAAGCATTGTATCTATTTAATTTTTCCCCATTTAAAACTGTCTTCAATATTTTAGAACTCTGTGTTGGTTAGTTTCCTAAGTTTGTAGTAAAGGCATGGAAGGTGTTGGTATAGTCCCATAGTTTGATTCTGACCCCGGTGGAGCTGAAACCATTTGGTGTATTGGTCCCCATAGCTCCCCACATGGTAATATTCCTCATTGAGGGCATCCAAAAAATCCCCCCTATGTGTATTCAAGCTCCAAGTGGAATTGTGTTATTCCTCTCACCATTCTCTAGGTGAAACCCACCTAGAGATTCATAACCTTCAATAATTTGGGAATCCACATGCAAGAGTTCCCCTACTAATTTAGGTAATTTCACCCTCTAATTATGAATCCAAAACTAAATATATAGAACATTTATTTAGAACTTTGAATATAGAAAAAAAAGTTCAAAAATTCGAACCAGGTTGAGGATGGACTACTCACTATTTGGGGGTTCTAATTATATTATATTATAATGTGGAAGGATGATCGTGGAAAAGGGCCAGCCGCAGAACATGTAATTGATTATCAAATTCAACTTTCATTTTACGTGAATTTTATTATTTATTTATATAATTTTATTTGTGTGTCGATCGATTATTTCATTTGTTTATATAACTGAAATAAAATTGATTTTCATGTTGACATTATATGTAGTTGGCATGCCATGTTGATCATGATTATGTCGATGAGGAGGGGTTGTATTCATGCCCTGATCCGATGGTATTAATAAAAAGAAATATCATTAGAGAGAATAAGGAACTTGATAGTTTGTTAGATCGTCTAGATCAAACTCTTCATATCCTATAAAGGATCAATCTCCTTATGTTACAACTTAACACATATAAGGTAATAACCATAATTTAAAGTGTTTTTTTTTAATGTACTCATATGTTCAATTATGAAACTCTATTTTTTAACTTTTACATTATCTCACGAAAAAATTAATTTATTTTTTTTATAAATAGATTTTTGGAGCCTATTCAGCCTGATGTTGGTATTAGTGGCAGTGAAGAGATGCCACAGAGTCCTAACATGGGTTTTCATACAACTACTAGAGTATTCTTTACTTCTCCATCTTCCACACCTAATTTAGAAAGGATCCATGACACACACCGCCAGGAATCCACATAATGATCAGGCTCTAGAGATTGTGATAGAGATGAGGCTGATGATGTGATTGACATGGTTGCATTTCCTGGAGCTAGACAAGTGACCAGAAAATGGACCCTTTTGTGCACATTTTTGGTCGACAATAACAAAATTCCATTAAAACAAATAAGACTCCCAGGTAGTTTTTCATATTTTAACTTTTCCATGTTGTCCATCTCATACACAAATCATATAGATTATTATTTTTAAATCAATGATCATATATTTTTGTGTGTAGGAAACAACGATTTTTATAGGCACCTGGAGAGAAAGGCCTTGTTGATTTTTGGGGAAACCTTACGCATGAGGTGGAATTTCCAGAATTCCAACCTCAAAAAAGAACTTATGGATTATCTCAAAGGCCTCTTTGGAGTAGACACGGTCAATAGAAAACAGTCACCTCTATAGCAGGAGAATATTTAAAATATACGCGGGATTTTTATAGACGAATATTGGCAGGACACCCTAGGTATGAGCATCCTCCCTCGATTCCAGAGAGGGAATGGAAGGAAATCATTGATGATGCAAAAGAAAAGATATTGAAAAAATAAGGAGAAAAAATAATTGGCACCCCAAGGAAAATTACAATATTTTGATTTCAATACCTTTCATTTTATTTATATCTAAATAAAAGTGTGGTATATAACATACTTGAAAATTTTGATGATAGGTTTCCTGACACTTCGAAGACAACCAAAGAAAGGATTTCCAAACATGGCCAACACAAGCTAGGCCAGGGAAACAACTCGAGGTTACAGTCATGAATCGTAAGTACCCAAACATCTTAAGAATATTATTTGTATCGCCTTACAACTTTCAGTTTATTGCAGCCAAAAACATTAAAAAACATGCTCTTATGCAATGCAAGGCGATGAATTCAGAATTGAAACCACGGAGGAAGACCCTAGATCCATTTTTTAGGATAAGGTAAATAAAAATAAGTCTACATTAACCTTCCATTACTTATAAAATAAGTAAATGTTTGATATTGTCCATAACTTTAATGTTTTACTTTGTTTTAATTAGAGGAGCAACACTATCAATGAAACCATTAGGACTGGAAAACAAATCGTTGATAGTGCAACATGGCCAAAATATCATGGTGTCCCCAGCAATCCCATCCCAGTGGGGTGCAGCCCCAAGATGTTCCTATGATTGAGGCCCATAACGGTAAAATGGTTGTATATTAATCTTATACTTAATAATTTCGTACTTATAAATTTTGTACTTATAATTTTTATTACTTATACATTTACGATTTTTTTCTTATAAATTTTGTCATTTCAATGGATGATAATGTCATAGTTGAGCCTCCTCGACCTAAATATGATTAGGGGAATAGGGAAGCCATTCAAACGATGCCGACTAGTGGACCAGCAGGTAAATAATTACATTGTAGATGTTTTTTTTAATATTAATGAACTACTTCAATGATATTTAAAAATTTTCTATATAAATTTAATATTTTTTGTTTTTGTAGATGATGGCTCGTCACAACAGCCTCCACATCGTGGGTACGAGACCAAGTGTGCTCAATGTGAAAGGACTGAAGAAACATCAATTGTTTAAGAGAACCCAATAAACGAAGACATGGACATGGATGAATTACTTAAGAACTGAAAAACACAAAACAAGACTAAAATAAATTGATGATGTATAATAATTTTAGAAGACAAGTATATGTACACTATATAGCTAGTATGTTTGTAACATATTTTTAATGATAAATGTTGTTTATAAATATTATTTTTTATGAGATATGCCTTTGAATGATAAACCTCATTTATAGCTTTACAATCACTTTTTATCAATTTCGAATATTTTTAATGCATATTGTTTAGTAGAATATAGATTGGGTATTGGAGAATTGAGACTGATATGAGGGGCGGTGGGAGGGGCCATAGGAGATTCCACCTTCACGTGGTTGGCCCTATTTAGTAGAGAAAAAATTATTGGAGTTGTTTATTCTTGGAGCAAACCTCTCTCGATCAAACAGAGAAACAACATAGTCAATGTTGACTTTGTTGTTGCTCCTTCAGATTGAGGGATGTTTTCTCCAAGATCAGATGACTCCAATAAATTATTCTTGAAACCAAGAGGAGATTATTCAGGACATCACATATGAGATGTGTGTGTGTGTGTGTGTCACTATTTAATCTCCTCTCATATGGTTTTTACAAAAAAAAATATCAATGGTGTTTATTATTTGCAATCTTGTCGGTTTTAATTTATATTAGGATTTATTCACATGTCTTAAAAGTATCTTTTGGTTTTTACTAAAAAATAAATATAATTATGTTTTTATTTACTAAAGTATGCAGTTCACACATTTACATATACTCTAGATGTTGTATCAATGCAATGCTACACATTAGAATATCAAAGATCAGGTATGTATTGTATCTTTTCTTCTTTTTATGACTTCTTAAGGTTCCTTTTATTTATTTATTTTTACATTACCATCATTTGTGGGCCATTATGGGGCCATTCATTCTATATAATGAACCACACACATGTATGTAGCATATATGATTCCCTTTAGTTCATCATATCATATGATTCACACAACTAATCTAATACTTCAACTTGGTTTTTTGTGGTTGTGTATAAGTAATCTCGTGGATATCATAGTATAAACATAACCATAATTATGAAATAGATTATTTGAAATGAATGAAATATAGATACCACTTCCGAGTATAAATTACAAATCATAGGCACCTATGAACCTAAATACTCATCCCGAGTTCCAAGAAGATGAAAATAAAACATCCCACCAACCTAAAGGTGGATAGGGGGTTGGGTTGTTGGCATGTTTTGCAGGAAAGAGTGTGCTTGTCATTGATGGAAAGAATAAAAGGTAGAGAAGAAGGAAGTGTAAGCTCAAGAGGAGGAGTGAACAACAAGTAGAGGTCACAACTCAGAAAGGAAAGCACAGTACATAACCAAATGGAGATTAAAGATCAGGAGAATTAATGAATGAAGATCAAAATCTCAGAAGAGATGGTGCGATAAAACTCAGATCAAATCAAGATCGTCAAATCTGCAAGCCAAATCAACGGCATGGATGAATTGTGGGGAGAGAAAGATGAATTAAACTACTCACCAATTACAATCCCGTAATTTGTCTAGATCGTCAGATCTCATAGCTTCAAATATCTACGACTGCGGTTGATCCAACAAAAAATGAATTTAAGTCATATTAAATCGTGACCATCGGATGTGCAATCGCTAAATCTATGACAAGGATGAATTGTGGAGATTGAAAGGAGAATTAAAAATTGTGCTTGATCCAATCCCACAATTGGTCAGGACTATCTGATCATATAGATTCAAATATCGACGATTGTGGTTGACTCACAAACAATGCACAAATTCAAATTCCAGAGTTTGGGTGTCAAGTTAAATCACTCACAAGTTTTGGTTCCTCAATCATTGTCGACCGTTGATATGCTTCAAGTGTCCTCATGAACATTGGATCATTTTTTAGTGGAAGGACAGGATAAGCGGGGAAAAATGATTGAGAATTTGATTATGCAAATTCCTGTTAGCCGTCAAATCACTTTCGAATCGAAGGACAGGATAAGCCAGCAAAGCCGCATCGTAGAAAGATCAAACCATCGATCTAAGTTCATGATCAATGAACAAAATTCACTTTGGATCTAAATACACAAGGAGGTTACACTCTGGAGAACTTGATAATTGAAATTCCCCAAATCCAAATTTTCGTCAGTCGTTGGATCATTCCAAGTGGAAGGACAGGATACACCATAAGAGCTATATAGCAGAGATATTGAGCCATCAATCTAAGATTCTGATCAACGAACAAGATTCACTTCAGATATAAATATATGAGTAGGTTATGCTCTGGAAAGTTTGATATTGGAAAAACCCGAAGCCCAGAAATCTGAAATGAATAAGGACCATCGGATTTGGAGGACATACGAGGATCGTTGGATCAATGTTGTTGGTCAGCAGACCACATCAAAATACCACATCGGAAGATCACGTCATCATACCACATCAGCAAGGATATGTGGTAGACCATGTCATCAAATATGCATGGCATAATCAGGTGATGACAAGCGTCAAGAGGAAATTGGCTCGTGCCATGTCAATAAGTGACGTAAGCAAGTTCTGTCACTATGGGAGAATTGCTTCGGGAGTTTCACCACAAAGAAATGTCAAAAGTCCTGAAGTCCCGAAGGATGAAGGTATGAAGGCACTCTTAGTCATCGATCTAATATACTATCATGAATGTTATATCAAGGACACGTGGCACAGTGAGAGAATGACAAGTGTCAAGTTGAAATCAACATTTCAGGTACGTGCAAATCACGAATCAGAGTGACACGTGGTAGTTTCTCAGATCATGACATGCCAAGTGATGCAAGAGTTATTTCACTACGATAGTTTTTCTTTAGTATTTTTACCACCAGCACTGGCCCAAAGACCTGAAGCCCCGAATGCCGAATACCCGAAGTGGACATGAGATGTATGATATGAAGATCACTCCGAGAGAAGTCTTATATGTTGATCTACTACAGTGGAAGGATAGTGTAAGTGAAAATGTTAACCGACAACAAGCAGTCTCTACCCTCTTATCACTGACTTAGTAGGTGATCAGTCCAGAGGAAATAACGGGTTGAGATTTGAAATCTTTGAAGTCTGGAGACCCAAGGAGATATCGACCGTTAAACTGAGAAGGACACGCGTCAGAGGCTGGCCAGCTCCAGAAGATTGACGTATGAAGGAAAGAAAGGGTTGAGATTCAAAATATCTGAAGTCTAAAGACCCGAAGGAGATCTCGACCGTCGATATGATGTCGAGTGTACTATCAACCATTGATCAAAATACAGCGGAAGGATAGCATAAGAAAAATAGACAAAGTCACAGAGTAAAAGGTGGCCATACATCTCATTGCTTGATTAAGTCTTGGCCGTTGGATTAAGCAATAAAAAATGACTGCAAGGATTAATACTAACCATTGATCTGATTCCTAGATGTAATGTGAACCGTCTGATTTGTTCGAGAATTCTGATTCAGAAGTTTCGAAAGGTTTGAAACCCAAAAGTTTTGAAGTCAAAAGCATTGAAGTTACGATAGTCGTCCATTTCAGGATAATGAATTGTGTCCGTTGAATTGATAAGTGATCAAGCAATTATTAAGCCCAGGCATATGGTCACCACCAGTGATCAAGTGAAAGGAAGGGGCTTAGCAAGAAAATCTAGTGCCTGCTGCGAAGTTTTTCTCAGGAAGGGAAAAGGCGCCAAAGGAATGAGTGCGCATAATTTCTCTCTGTAATTGTCAGAAAGGAATGATTGTAACTGCTAGAAATAGAGTGATTATATCTTCCATAGAATTCGACGAGCTTGAGTGTGATCGCTAAAGGAGATGAAGAGTCACGAGGTAACTTCCAGTGAAGTGAAGATTCATCATTTATACAATTGACAGATGGAAATGCGTCAAAGACTGTAACTACCAAAGAAGCTGAAGAATCTCAGGATAATGGCCACTAATGAAGAACATAATCAGGATGATCGCCAGAGAACACGAAGAGTTGAGTGTATGCCCTAGCATAGGACTTGACATGATAAATATGCGCAGAAGAGAGAAGAGATGGTTGTTGTTGTTGAGTGTGATTCATGCGAGTAGAAGCAGGGTGTGTGCAGCAGTTGAAATGCATAGAAGAGGCATAGCACATAGAATAGACATGGTGCATAGAGCATAAAAGGAAAAAGAATAGAAAGCGCAAGAGATGCATGTAGGAAGACACTAATGCAGGCATAGTAGAGCAGTGTAGTAGAACAATGATGAGACTGGTAAGATATTGATAAATACTGTATCACTGTGATAAAATTATGAAAAGAAAATATTTATATTTCAAGGTGGTAGGGAGGTGCTAGGGAGGAATTTTGTCCTCAGATTTTCATGTAGGTGCTTGAACACAGAGAGTTGTAGCTTCCATCTGGTTGCAACTAGGAAAACTAGGGTGGCAGGGTGGTGCAAGGGAAAACTATTGCTCTCTGTTATACAGGTCGGTTCCTGTGTAACCGAAAGTTGGTGATTCCATCCAGTTGGTGTTGGAACACTCAGGGAGTATTGCTTCCTTCTAGTGGGTGCTAGAGAAACTAGGGAGTTGGTGTTTCCTTCTAGTGGGTGCTAGAGAAACCAAAGAGTTGGTGCTCTCAGCAAGTTGCTTCTTGTAAAACAAAG
>SNQJ01S0047695.1:0-18824 GCA_010110895.2 Picea sitchensis
ATTATATTTCAATCATGTTCAGTAGGATCTTAGCTTTAGAAACTTAATGAATGTGTGAGGAACTTGATTGTTGATAAACTCATATTTTCTTTAACTAACCGATTTTAGCCTCTATGAGTTGTCTACATAGACTTTGTTGATATGCTTGAAATAGAAGACGAATCCTCGGGTTGATAAATTAATGTTAAAATAAAGGTTGTTTTTAGGACATCTTTAGAGACCAACATTTTGGCGCCGTTGTCAGGGAGAGTATCAAAGATAACATAGGTTGTGTCTCTAGAGGACGAGGTATTGAAGATGGAAGATAAGAACCTACGCAGGAAATAAGTAAGATGCTTATGCCGATGCCTACCTCCAGCTAATACTTAAAGGTTATATAGGNAAAAACTGAAACCTCCACCAAAAAATACCAAAGCCCAGGGTTCGGTGCTCCCTGGGATAAGCACTTTAATAGACGATATCATTTGAAAAGAGCAATATCAAGCTTCGATTGGACCTAGGATAGGATCTACCTGAATCCCTTAGGCAACAATTTCACCAGTTGCAGCCCACATTGAGATTAATAGAAAAACTGGAGGAACTAAGAAAATCCTTCAAAGCATAGATCTTCCACCCCTCAACCCTTTAGATGAGTGAAATTCTCGTAATCTGGAGGAAGGAGAAGGAGAAACTAGTGGGGTTGCCAAGGAAAACCCATCACCATCACCTGAATCTCCTGTGAAAGAAGAAAGAATACCTGAAATACTAGATAGAGGTAGTGCAATCAAATCCCCTAGGGGATCAAGTAATTAATCAAAAGAATACCCAAGCCAAGAAATTCCTGAATATTATTGGCAAATATTCGACCAAATGGTGCAACCAAATCAACAATGACCCAAGAGCTCCACTCTGGAATATTTGATAGTTGATCCAGTTGCCAATTCTCCCATGAAAGCATTTCCCCTACAGAATATGCCAACTTTTCATGGATTGATTTCAGAAGACCTGAATGCATTCTTATTCGAATTTGATGTCCTATGTAGGGGTTATGATTACACCTCTGAACCCTAAAAACCAAACCTGTTCCCGTCCACTTTGAAAGGGGCAGCTTTGAGTTGGTTTATGGGATTGGGAGGTAGAACTATAAACTCATGGGATGAGATGAAATAGGACTTATTGATAAAATACCATGATTATTGTAGAACTAGGGACCTAAAAGATGAAATCTTTCAATTGACTGCAAAAGAAAATGGGACATTAGAGGAATATGTTGAAATATTTCAATATAATCTACAAATATCTCCTTATGGTACATTACTAGGTGCGGTGTTCCAAGCCACTTTGATAAAAGGAATGAAAGATGAATGGGTAGAAACATTGAATTTAATGGGTAAGGGTGATATTTATCAAGAAACTTACGATAATATCATTCTATTATGCATCAGGTGCTCACGTGGAAGTACATGGACCAGATCAGGAATGTGAAATCCCCTCACCAGAAATAGCAATGTTACCAGTGGAGGAGTTACCTGAGCTGAAGTCGGTAATCTCTTAGAAAATTTCAAAACTAATATTCTGAGCACTCTGACTACACAATTGGGTGTATTGCAGGACAAATAGAAACAAGCAGAAGAAGAACAAACTTTGGCCATATTTTTCCACAGATGCAAAAAAAACATGGTCCAAGGGAATGTCCTTTGGATGTGGTTTGGGTTTGCGCTATTTGTGCCAAATATCATGCAACAGAGCAATGCCCATCACTCCATGGACTAAAATTTGTCTTTATAGAAGAAAAAGAGGAAACATAACCATTATACTTGATGGCTCAGTGTCGCCAATGGCAGGCTCGGCCTCCAGGTACACTAGAGGACCCCTCCTCTTTCTTTTCATAGCAGCATAATCAACAAAAAAATTCTAGAAACACATGGCAAGGCCAACCATTTACTAATCAAAACTGGCAGCCCCAACAATATCTAGCTGCAACTCCCACTTGGTCGAACTAACCCACTACGAATCCCATCTGATAGAATCAACCAGCTGCAAATTCCCCCTAGCCCAATGTACAATACTCTACCCCATCTTGGAAAAACCCAAACAACAACTCCTACCCTTCACAGTGGCCCAACACAACTACCCAAAACCCAAATTAGAAACAAAATTGGTAGCGCCCCATGGGGATAACCAATCAACACATAGGGATGGCCCCTCAAACCAAACCCACTTTTCAAGCCCCACTTTAATTACCCCAGAACCCTCAACCATAATTGTGCCCTCAATTAACATCCCAACCTCACCCAAATCCCAATGATAAACTAGCCCATCTCGTCCATATTATGGAGAATGGGGAAGGGGAAACCAACTCGGTAGGGTGGAACGAACTCTAGTTGAGATTGGGGAATATAATCTCTCCTGAATAAAGTAACAATTTCCAAGAGCAGGAGAATGAAAATAACATACAACCATCAATAACACCCTCGACTATGGTCATAATAGAAGAAATAGAAGAGGGAGGAAACACAATCAAATCACAAGATCCTGATAAGGATGCAACTCCTCCTCCCCCGTTCCCCAAAAGATTGATGATAGCAAAACCTTCTGTGTATCCTAACTTCGACATTGTAGTGGAACTCAAAAATTTATATTTCAAGATCCCACTTTTCCAGGCTCTGCAAGGCATTCCAATTTATGCAAGCATAATCAAGGAACTATGTGGGAGGAATCATGTTAGGAAAATTAAAAATTCATCATCAATTGTTCGTGTGGTAGGAGCCTTATCTGATCTAATTTTGGGTAGACAAGGACCAGTCAAATATGCAGATCCAGGGAACCCCATAGTAACAGTTCAGATCTAGGGATGTTCTTTTCCAAATACACTAGTTGATTTGGGGGCGGCCATCAACATCCTGACTATGGAAACCTGCACATCCTGGGTTTTGACTCTTTCGATCCTACCCCAATTATGTTACATTTGGTCGATCAATCAGTGGTTAGAACAGTCGATACATTACATGATATAGAAATTTCAGTTGACTCTTGGGAATATCTAGCAGATTTACTCATCATCAACCCAAGAAGTGGAGTAGAAGGTAATACATTAATACTAGGAATACCATGCCTTGCAATGACAAATGCATACATAGGATTTCGTACGGGTAATATGACAATTTCTAGAGGAGGTGTTACAAAAAATATCATCTTATATCCTCCAACCAAGCCAAGCCCAACTATTGTATATCCACAGTTGCCACCACCAAGATATCCAGAAAAGGATCTACGGGCCCTTCTCACACTAGAAGAAGCTCTTATACTCAAGAACCAATTAGAGGATGATGTGATCAATGGGTTTATTAATAGACCAACCATTGTGAGTAATCCTATGTGTTAGATGCTCAAAGTTATTCTATATTGCGAAGCATAGGGAGACTTGCTGGAAGATTTAATGGAACAACAAATCCCGACTACCATTGTTCATAACAACAAATCAGTTGATATTTCACCAAGGAGGTATTTTAACATTAATACCAATTTAGATGAGCAACAACAACAAAACATTATTCAAATCCTTTCTAAATATCAACAAGATTTTTCCTGGGAGTATTCTAACATGAAAGGCATTGATCTGCAACTCTGCACACACCATATTTATATTGAGAAATATTCTCGACCTATCCGACATATCCAAAGAAGATTGAATCCCCATATCAGGGATATTGTTAAAGAAGAATTACAAAAGTTGTTGGACGTAGATTTTATATATCCTACCTCAAATAGTCGGTGGGTTTCCCCACTAGTAATTGTCCCCAAGAAAAATGGAAAATGGTGAATCTGTGTAGACTATAAGGAACTTAACAAAGCCACCCAAAAGGACCACTTCCTCTTACCTTTCATTGATCAGGTCCTGGATAATTTAGTAGGGAATAAATTATTTTTATTCCTAGAATGCTTTAGTGGCTACAATCAGATCCAGATCACCCTAGAAGATCAAGATAAAACTACATTCACATGCCCTTGGGGTACCTTTGCATACAAAGTATTTCCCTTTGGACTATGTAATGCTCCAGCCACATTTCAGAGGGAAATTTTGAGCATATTCAGTGACCTTATTAGCGAAGGGATTGAGGTTTGCATGGATGATTTCACACCCTATGGCGAAGACTTTGATCAAGCTTTGGACAATCTAGAAAAGGTATTGGAACGATGCATTGCTACCAGGTTATGTTTAAGCCACAATAAATGTCACATGATGATGAAGGAAGGTGTGGTGCTAGGGAATTAAATTTCTGCATATGGAATTAGGGTAGATACAACAAAAATAGAGGTAATCCTTAATCTACCTACACCATGCACACAAACTGAGGTACATAGTTTCATTGGTGCTTCAGGATACTATTGCAGATTTATGGAAAATTTTGCAAGAAATGTTGCACCTTTACATGCTTTAACTGGTAATGTGGAGTTTCAGTGGTCTGACAATTGTGATGTGGCATTTGCAAGACTCAATAAGATGATCTCAACAACACCGATGTTAAGAGGACCAAATTGGAAAATACCATTTCACATCTCCACCGATGCATCGAATATTTCCATAGGCGTTGTCCTTGGACAAGAAGAAGACAAGAAACCCTATGCTATTTATTTTATCAACAAGAATCTCACTCCCACTGAATCTAATTATACAGTAACAGAAAAAGAATTTTTAGTTTTTATACATGTCATCAATAAATTTCTTCATTATATAACAGGCTATCCAGTTATTATGTATACTGGTCATTCTGCTATTAAATATCTATCTAATAAACCTATTACTAATGGATGGGTCACTCGATGGTTATTGTTATTGAAGTAATTTGACATCACCATCAAAGATCGACCCGGAAGAGAAAATCTTCAGAATTTGTCGGAATAACCACAATGCTATTGATAGAATTTGACGACAAGCTATCAATAGCACTGTGGTTCTTCCAAAAAATTCTAAACAAATCTCTCACCACAGAAACCTAAATGAATAGAGAAAATCTTGTTGCAGACTTCCGGTCCTGCATACCCAAAACGGATGACTACTTGACAGTTGAAGATCAATTTCCAGATGAGCATATGTTTGTCTTTACTTCTTAAACACCTTGGTACGCTAATGTGGAAAATTATCTGGTAGTGGGGAAATTACCGACACATCTATCATCAAGGGAAAGAAAACTAATCATCCAGCATAAAGGACAATTCACTTGGATCAATGGATATCTATTATCATATTAAGCACATAGTTACTTCCCCATACCATCCATAGGAAAACAAACAAGTAGAAAGCACCAATAAAGTTTTGGAGGCAATTTTGATGAAAACAGTCTCAACAAATCGACATAATTGGGCTATTGAGCTCCCAAATTCCTTATGGTCTTATCGCACAACATGGCGTAACACCACTGGCTACTCTTCTTATCATTTAGTCTATGGTAAAGAACCTATATTTCCAATCGAGTTTGAGATTAAGACTCTAAGGATGGCCCAGGGGATTGGACTAGATCTTACAGAGGCACATAAACAATGCCTACAACAACTCAATGAATTAGATGAAGCACACCTATCCTCCTTGGACCACACAAATGTTATTCAACAACAAATAATGAACTTAAATGATAAACATATCAAGAAGAAATCCTTCCAGAAAGGTGATTGGGTGCTTCTCTATGATTCCATATTTCAGGATTTTCCTGGTAAATTACAGATAAGGTGGCTGGGACCATATGAAATTAATGAAGTTCATGATAATGGAATTGTCAATTTAATTACCATCAATGGGTATGTCTCTCCCTTTCTGGTAAATAGACACCGACTATGACTTTACCATCAGTCGCCTTCAAAAAACCCTTCTGCCAAGAAGTAAGTAAGGACCCTAATGTTCAAATTTTGGTTGGCTGGGAAGGTAACCCGACAGCCTCAACTCCATAAATGATAAATTTGTTTTAGTACTGTATATATTTTATATAGTTTGTTTACAGATTTGATTGAGTTTTTAGCTCTTCTTTTTATAGTAAATTCACTTGAGAAAATACAAACCAGAAGAGATGACTATAATGAATATAATTAAAACACTCTTTTCTATTCTTTACCCCTATATTCCTTTGCAAAAACTCAACAAATATAACCCTTGTTTTTACAAGAAAATGAACATGATTATAGACCATCTAATACTTCGATTATTTCATAAAAATTTCCATAGTAATTTAATGAATTTAGTTGATGACTAATCAATTATAGATTCACTGGAAAAAAATGCATGTGGGAGTTTTAATCACTTAATTAGATGGGCAAAATTTTTAAAACATCATCACTACTATTCACTCAAAACAAAACGATTGTTGGTCCTTTGAAACGAATGATTGTTGTTACCTTTGTACGATCATTGTTTCTTTTGAAAACCATTTTCGTTCCTTCGAAAAGAACGACTTTTGTTCCCTTCATACGTAATATCGTCCACACAAAATTACAATTGTCGTTCCTTTTAAAAGAATGATTGTTGTTCCTTTCACAATTTTTTTTCTTATTGTGGCTCCTTTCTCAAAACATGCCATTGTTATGTTAGTCACTCCTTTGGGTATGACCTTCATTGATTCCTTTTCTTCAACACTAGCTCTAATTTTTCATTTGGTGTGGATCATTTAACATACCTTAGTAAACTATTTTTGGATTAACTTCTCTGAATCCTCTTAAAAATTGTTCACAATTCATTAACCACCATAACTCATTTTTTTCCCTTATATATATACATATACTTGAATCATAATTTCCTTCATATCATAATAAGGAATCTTAAATACATTCTTACTTGTCATTATTACACTTCTTATGCCATCCCTCACTCTTAAGGAGTACATGAGCCTCCCTTGATAGAGCTCTAAAAAAATAAATCAAAGTAAAGTTTTTAACAAAGTAATAAAATTATTCCATAAAGGATAGGGGGTCTCATCAAGAGCCAACCTACCATGATCATCAAATAATAACATAAGTGACATTCCCATTATGGCTACCACACCAGGGCAATGGCCTTTGGCATTTTTTTTCGTCAAAGGACAGGATGTCTCATCACGATCTGACTTGTTCACTTAGGTTACGATCTAGTGAGTGGCATTATCATCATATTGCTACCAAACCAGGATAATGGTCTTCTTGGGAAAATACAAATTCAAAACATTTCTTAAGGATAGGAGCTCATCTATGGGTTAAAAGGCAACCCTGTCGAGGATATGGACGCCTACTGGCAGCAATGGATGTGCTTGTGGTATCGAAGTTCACCTTAAAAATACATCAAGTTTTAATGTGTTCTTAGATTTCCTTTTCAAAACAATGAGGCTGTCATTCCAGATATATCCAATAAAACGAGAAAGTACCAATATGTGGAACATTTTAAACATGTGAACAAATTTAAAATCATTCAAAATCTTTTTCCTTAAAGGGTTTCTACCATGGGTACAATAATTCGAAATTCCCACACAAATTGATGATTATCATTAGTACCATTAAAGTGCTTGATTGAAAAGTTATTAATGATTGTATTTTCCAGCGACGATGACGACATAGCATTCGTACCCCACAATCACTCCCCACCATTATTACACTCATACATTTGATGGTCGAGGTCAACCTTTCCATTTATGGGTGGGTAGATGCCCGACACATTTACCGATAGATTTCAATGAATGCAGTAATTACGAAAATGCACATTTTTCTATATATACACAATGTCGTTCTATATTGTCTATGTCTATTGTTTTCAAAATATGGTTGAGTTAAGCTGTAGCAAGGAACGTTAGTCGTCCTCACCTTCTTACAAAAATATGGGAGGCCGAAGTGTGCGATGGGAACCAACATTACTACAGGTAACTGAGAATTCAAGAGAAATAATACATTGTCTGGGGTGGACAGAGTACTTCAATCAGTGGCAGGGATACGATATAGACATCACGATTGAATTATTTCATAACTTGCAGGGAGAAACCTCCATGGTTCAACATATATGAATTTTGGTCACTCAATAAATCGTAGCATAGGTTACGGGCCTTCCTAACACAGGAAGGCAATGGTCTGGAAGATATTCAATGCTCAAAGAAGTTGCAGAATCCTTCGTAGACCCTGGAGAGGAATTGGATAAAAAGGGAAAGGGACATAACCCCAACACTCTCAGTGAACCCTGGAAAGAAATGGAAGGTGTTATACAAAGGTATATCACCTGCGATGGAATATATGATGTGATCCTCCCATGCCACCTCAAACTAGTAGCTGTTCTCAAACACTGGTTATTAATCAATTTACCATTTTTTCTAAATGCTATGTTATATGAGGTCTCTATAAGAACACAAAAGGAAAAATATCTTGTTACTATCATCAACCACCATGGATTGGTAAAATTGATAAGTAAATAAGGCCCTAAGTCAAACTCAAATGACTTGGGGGGATCTTATTAAGGCCAATAGGCCCTTACAATTAGAGAAAACTGAATTATATCATCAAGACCTGACCCAGGGAATTTAAGTAGCATAGGAAGGGGAACCTACTGCACAAATGGAAGTTCTACCTCCTCAACTTGAAGTCAAGGAAGACCCCATCCAATTTACAGAGACTTGGACCTCACAAGCAGAGACATCAATAAGGAAGATAAAAAGAGTAATGGATGCTCCTAAAACCCCCATTGAAGGGAAAAGAAGAAGCATATGGATAATACGTCATGAAGAAACCCAATAAACAACAGAACAACCTGAAGAAATTCAGGACACAACATAACAACCTGAAGAAATTCAGGACATAACGGAGTTACCCTTATAGGAATATGTTCAGGAAATTGAGAAGACAAAACAAATACCACAAGGAAACATTCAGGAGGATACCCAACTAGCATTGGGACACCTCACGGAACAATTTTTGAAAATCTATGAGGTAGAGATAGCTCAGGTTTTAGTGAGTTTAGGGACCTCAATTAGTAGAGACACAAACATGCCATCAGAAAAATAGGCGCCAGACTCTCCTTTGAACCCTGCTAAAGATTTACCTGACATTGATATGTCACTTCCAGATGATACAACATAAGAAGAGCCTCATATTGAGGTAAATACCCTGGTAGGGAAAGAGAAAGAGCCACTATTGACATATCAAGGTGAGGAAAATACTGACAGCTCACAGAAACAAAAATCAGGCAAAAGCCATAGTAGAATTAGAACGTAAAAATGAGAGAACAAGTTGTTGAAGAGAAGGGTTAAAAATATTAGAGTGTTAAAGAAAAAAGTTGGCAATCTTAAGGAAATTACCAAGGAATTAAGAAAACAACTAGAGCAAGCTAATAAGACCCATGAAAGAAAGAAGGTCAAAAGACATAGAGGACATGGAATGAAGCCTCTTCTTAGGAGGGCAGTCCAAATGAGTTTTGTAGGAACATAGACAGAGATGAAAATCCTTGAATAAATGGTATAAATGGAACTTCAAACTGAGACTACAGCAACATAAGGGTTAGTTGTTCAAAATGAAGAGTAAATTCCTTTGGGAACATATGAAACCAAGGCTCAACCAGAAATTCTAGGAGGAACGACTACCCAACTTGAGGAAGTAATTCCCACTCCTTTGGAGACCATAGATGTAGAAACTTGGACAATAATTCCAGTAATGAACGAATAAACCTGTCAGACTGAAGAGGTATCTCTTTTTTAGGATCAGAGTGCCATCATTGAAAGACTAGAAGAAGAATTGGTACAAGCCCAACATGCCTTGAATCAGACCAAAGATGAAATGGTGACCATGAAAGAGAACAAAATATTTTTTAAATAACTCAAAACCATGTCAGCGACATAAAATGGGACGTATGCAGAGATGACTAAGGCTTAAGGGAAGAAAAAGAAGGTACAAGGTCAATTGGAAAAAGCTTTGGAGAAAATCAAAGAGATTTGTGATATCTACACTGATGCAATAGATTGTAGGGCTCCGACTACCAATTATACTTTTTTTTTATTATAATGCTACCTATTGTTGAGGGTGAAATCTATTTGAGCAGGTAAACCAATTAAATCCACCACTATATCTGAGTTTGTGTCTTGTTTTAGGGAGTAGGAAGAAAAAGTACAATATTTCCTGTGTGAACTATAATTCCATAATTTCATTTTGGAAGACAACATAAGAGATAATCCTGGTCCTTTTATTGGGTGTTACACATTATTTTTGTCATCCCTATGATGATTAATGATGTAAACCTATATGTTGCCTTCAGAGGGGTCAGTGGCCTGAGTTCGTAAAGAGAGAAGGGAGAAGAACGTTTCCCGAGGAAAGAAGTTGCATTTTCCTATGTAAAAACCTTATAAAAGAGGAAGTTCGTAGGTTGCTATATAGGCAGGGTGCGAGAATGCCCCATTCTCGCAGGTTTCACTATAGCCAGGGTGCGAGGTGTTCGTAGGTTTCTCTATAGCTAGGGTGCGAGAATGCCTGCATGTGGGAAAAATGAGTGTTTTCTCGAATCTTCTAGAAGGAGAAACTTCTATGGTGAGGTGGCATCCGAATGGTTTGGATCTTACTCGCTTTCATGATTTAGTGGGATCATCCTAACCTCCTCACCTTATCCTCTTCACCAACATAAAGGAGAAATTACTCATGGAGAAAGTTAGCTTGGATTAGCTTTGTTCGTTCTTGAGCTTGTTAGCTTTGGCTTGGTTACAGTGGCTTTGAGATTTTCTTTGTCCAGATATATTGTGAGTAGCTATATTGAGATCTAGTCCTTTCTCAGAATCCTTGGGCAAGAAATTATTATTGAGGAGCGAAGGATAGTTTTGAAGGGACATTACAGCATCAAGGCCTTGGTTGTGAAATCTCTCTTTCACATTTAATATGATCGAGTAATATGATTCTTTCCCATAAAAGCTATTTCCACTTTATTGTATATCATGATCATATATACATAGATTATTTGTTGAATATATTGAATTGTCATCACTTCGATTGGTTGAGACATGAGACTTTATCTTGACCTCTGAGAACCTTTGGAATGAGCGGGGAAAAAAAAAGACAAAGAGAAAGTAGTCATAAGGTATGTTTCTTGATGGTATCCTCTAGTGCCTTCAATAGTTAATCTATGGAAAGAGTATCATTATGTCTTGTTTTGTTCTAGATCCGGTGTGGATCTAGGAATCGATTTAATATCCGCACTTATGGATTTATCCAATAACAAAATTGGCGACTCCTTTGAAGTGGATTGTTTCCTAGTTAGTATAGTTTCCCTTTGCTTTGATTGCTTGTTTTTGGTCTCAGAGTCTGTGGGAGATCCATCAAAAGAGTCTGGATTTTGAAGTTTCACTAAATTTTTTTTGTCTTTTTTCAAATTTTGCCTAGTTTCTGGACATTCTATACTTTGTACCCTTTAGTGGCCTACAAGAATCATCTGAGTTCACACCCTGCTGTAATCCAGTGTGTGAGATGTTCACACCCTACCTTTGTCTAGCCTGCAAACTCCACTAAAGTTCGCACTGCACCCTATAGCTAGGCTCTGAACCCATTTAAAATTTGTGTTTGGAATTAGGATGTCCTATTTTTTGATGCCCAGTTTTGCTTTAATCATTTGGATTGAACTTTTTGGAGCCTATATTGATCATTTCACGGTCTTCTTGACATTCTTTGAGTTGCCTTTATCCATCTTGGCTTTATTTGGTTTTTGAAGGATTAGTCTCTTACTTTGGGTATCTTTCAATTACAAAAGCATGTATTTTCTTTCAAATTGTTTAGGGAAAGATCAGTTTCTTCTGAATGATTCGCTTTAAAAGAAATTTTTAGTTTGGGTTTCTTTGTTTAAGAAAAGTTCATTATTGATTTTAGTGAAATTTTGAAACAAAATAGTTTATTCTTGCTTTATATTAGATTGGGGCATCCTTGCATTTGAAGTAGAAAATTGCATTATTGATGATGGTCTGAGAAATTTTTGGGACATCGATGCATGGGAATGATAAATGTTTTTCTCCTTCTCATAGCATAAATTTCATTGAAATGAAAGAATTGCATCTTCATATCTTTTTGCATAATTTTTACAGTCGGTCAAAACACCCACCATATTGTCATGCCATCTTCCTTTTGAGTAACAATGGCCAAGTAAAATAGAAACTTATAAAAATTGATTAGACATTTTTATCTTTTACGGTAGAAAACCTACATTAGATTAGTTGTGGGGCTTTGGAATGGGTGTGAAACATAACTCCCATTTTCAAACAAACAAAATTATCTTGTGATAGGGAGAGTTAATCCACTTACTACATTTTGTCTGGGGAAGCCCTTCTCACTGGGGTCAAGCACTATAATTAGCATTGGCCGAGTTACTCCCTTAGTGCTTTGTTGATATCAATGTATAGATTACACGTATTACGAGGATCACTCAAAGGTATACCATATTGATGGAGTGGAAGCCTTTTGATTTTGGGCTGGAATACCACCGCCCATGCGTGTGTGGATAGGACTGTCGACTGTTCCCCCGGGGTTTATTGTTGTTGGTGGTAACCTTGGTGGCCTATCTTTCTAGGTTCTTTGAGAGGTGACTATGGAGGGCAAGTCTTCGGTGCACACTGGTGACGTTGGCCAAACTCATTCGGGCTCCATGGAGGGTATACCCATGATTATGTGTAGGAGCTTGCACAGGAACAAGTCCATTAATCGAGGTCATCAGCGTAACTTTCCACCGCTCTATCTCGGCCCTTCTTACATTGTTCCCGTGTGTTGGATTTCATCACCAACTAGTGCATTCATTGTGAGAGGTTTTGTTTCTTGCTTGCTTACTATAGATTTTTTTAGCGTGTGCTGTTTGTTTTTCCTTAGAGGAATCCCCGTTGGATTTTTGTTTTTAATGACATCAGTTCCCAAAATGACCAAAGAAGGAACCTACGCTCTAGGAGAACCTTTGTTTTTCCTTCTTATGGAAACATTGGTCCTCCTTACATCGCTGCTTTGAGCCTTCGAGGTCTCACAATTGGATTACCGGTTTGTTTGTTTTCCACTCAGGTAATCTCAAATACAGTAGGGTCTTAGGTTGTAAGCCCTTCCCCCAAGAACATCAACCTCATGTTGATCCTTCACGTCCTTCAACCGGTAAAGGTCTTCTTCTCCTTCTTCACTTACCTGCAAGATTAGTATACATTTCCATCTTCTTCATCGGGTGAAAGTTCTAAGGCTAGTAACTCGGTGAATAAGAAGAAGAAGAAAGGAAGAAGAGAAGAAAATTAAGCAGGGATCCAAACCTCCAACCAACTTCCAAACATGTTGGAAAACAACGTTACTAGTAATCATGATGGGAGTGTTGATGATGTCAGATCACCCAAACAGCTTCATTATATTGAAAGTACCCTTGCATGCTTTGTAAGGGTATGCATCTTCTTAAGGATTACCCGGGTCTATCTAGGGTTATGAAGCATGGTCTACACATCCTCGCCATTACATGTCGTTAGCCTCTAAAACAACAACATGTTGATGACCTCCTGTCACCTAGTCATGATACGGTTGGGAAGAAGAAAAGAGTAAGTCAAGTTCCGGTGTATGTTATGAAAAGGGAGTCATCTAACTCATCTTTGTCCTCATATGGAAGAAGCCTCGAAATTCTGGAAGACAGCAGCTCTTCACAGCCTCAACTTTCAGTTGCTTATTGCAAGCTTTCTCTCAACCTTCCACATAGTTGATGGAATGATCAATCTGGTTCCCCATGTCGGTCCAGTCGGCGGTTGATCATGTGCGTCAAATACAGTCCGTCCTTGGTTGAACCGGGTTAGAAGGCAAAGTGGATTGTTTGATACCATCCTCGATTCAATCTCGTTCTCCCTCGAGAGAGAGGCTGAAACTAAAAGAAGGTGATCTGATCCCATCCTGCGATTGATCCCACTCTCAGGTTAGAGAGTGTCACCTAAATCAATTCGATCTATTTACACACATGGAAGCCCCATTCTTCCCTTGGAGAATGAAACCAGAGTGGTCGATCTGATCTCATCATCGGTTGATCCTCTTCTCCCGCTAGAGAGTAAACCCGATCACCTTATGTGTTTCTGGGTGTCTGAGAATCTACCATGTACCCTCTGGACCTCGTCTTCCCTCTTACATTTCCTTTCCAAATTACCCAGTCACGGGTTTTGTGGTCAGGATGTTCCTCGTACGTTGATAGATGAAGGTTCGGTAGTTAGTATTTTGTCCTCTATTGCTTAGCAAGATTTTGGGTTGTCCTCCACTTGCACTAGTTACATAGAATCTGTTGGCTACTTGGAAGAACTAGTTAACCTTTAGGGACTCTTCCTCGGTTTCCTATAACTTTGGGAGGAAGCGTCTTTATTGATGTCATGGTAGTCCACAGACCTCTTGGATTTTTCTTTACTCCTTGGTGAGATTATGTTTATTCCATGAAAGATGTTGTGTCTACTCTTTTTAGATGTGATATATTTCCCTCCACGATGGACGGGTTGTGACATATTGATCAACTTTCATTCATTGAACCATACGGATTGCCTCTGAATGGTTCTTATATCTTGGAATGATGTCGCTGACCCAGCCCGAGGTCAATTATGTGGCATTGTAGCCCACATATTGACCTTGATGACTTAGATCCTGTAGTGGACATGGTGATCTCTTTGATAGGGTTGTTAGAGATTGATCTCTTTACTCTTGTCACAACCCACGACATGGTGTCCTTCGAGTGTGTTTCTTCTTCAGTGAAGACCCTCTTGGAAACCTTAATGAGGATTTTGTCCCTTGATGACATGGTGTCATTAAAGCGGATTATGTGATACTTGGGATCCATGATCCGGAAGAGAGGTTCGAGAGGATGATTTTCGTCTGTGGCAACCTCTTTAAAATGAAACATAGGTTCTGGCTTGTAGTTCTTGTTTCTATGTCAAACTCGTTAAAATGAAATAGTTTTCCCCTCTCTATTCCCAGGTCAAGTCCTTGATCTAGTATTTGAAGCTTCATTTCATTCTCCTTTGGGGTTGGATGAAGCTTGAAGCTTGGGGAACATTTTCTCGACCTCACGGACTTCATCTTTGAAGTTGGCAGCTAGTTTCTTAAGTGGGGGCTAAGTACCAACCATCCATGTCTTATGTGTTGGGAAGTCGCAAACATAGTTCTCTATGGTTCAAGCTTGTAAAAATGAAACCACTTACCTCAAGCATAGTTCCCTCACAAAGGTTTCAAGCTTGCGTAAAATGAAACCAGGTGAAACATAGTTTTGTTTTTGTTTTAAGCTTGTATAAAAATTAAAATCCATCCCAAGCATAGTTTTTTTTTTTGTTTTGTTTTAAAGCTTAAGTAAAAATAAAAATCCGAGCTTAGTCTTTGTTCTTTCTCATGCTAAGTAAATATGTGAGAATGTAACCGAGGTATACTTTTATCACTTTTTTCCGGTTCGTGGGTTATGTGAAAAGAAACCCCCTTGGGTCCTCTTTAAGCTCTTTTCGGACTCTCTAAGCATGAAAAAAGATCGCTTGGTGACTATTGCTATTTTTCTTCGATAAAGTATTTGACGAAAACATATGTTGAGCGGTAAATTATCTCTTTTTAGGTCTCATCTAGACTATTTTTGCGAAAAGGAATGAAGAGTTCTCTTTTAAGTGTTTTTAGGACTCTATAATCATGAAAAACCTTGAGTTTTCTTTCTTTGGACTCATAAAACAAAAATTGAAGAAGGCCCATATGGGACTGAGTTTTCTTTAAGTGTTTTTTGGACTCTATAAACGCCAGAAAAACCCATGAGTTTTCTTTCTTTGGACTCGTTAAAATAAACCTTCGAAAGACCCGTAATAGGATCGAACCACTCCTTCCTTGGGTTCGTTAAACGCTCCAGGGACTCGATTAGAAGGATGAGCTTACGTACAAGCATATGTTATCTCCCTCAAGCTTGCATAAAAATAAAGGTACTTACCCGAGAAATGGTGGGGGAAAAAATTGGAAATAATTGTGTCTAAATCGTATTATGTGGGAGAGTCACTTTTGAACATGACACCTTTCCTGCTTCTTGTGTCTAGGTTGGAAAATCCACTCGTATCCTGATCATACTCCTATAAGATTACAAATTAGTCCGTGATCCCTATTGTTGGAAGTCAGTGTTTTCAAGACAGTTATCGTGTCGTCAATCCGTTCAAAGATGTCCAACATGAAAAGCCTTCTATTGCATTGGCCATTCTGCGGTCCTTAAAGCCTTCTATTGCATAGGCCATCCACAGGTCAGTCACGAATCACTTGTTACTCTGATCTACATCAAATCTTATTTACTTGTTCGTGTCATTGATGTGGGATACATTAAGGCTTATACGGCGAGTCTTCTCCTATCGACTTCAACTCAGCTATCCAGTAATTAGACTTAGAAACCAATTGGTACCTTGGAACTTGCATGCCTCAATGGCGGTTTCATAAGCTTCGAAGCCGATTGGGTTTCATAATTGACCCCTAATTGGAATTCGTGAGTGTTAGACACAACTCATTTATTCACATTAAGTGATTTACTACTAGTGTACCTTGGGGTTCATTAACATTAATGGTGATTTCCCTAGCACTTATTCAATGGTATACACTAATGACCCGGTAATCAAGTGGTTTTCACCATGTTACGACCTTCAACACATGTATTCACATGATTAGATTCATTACTATAGAGTGGTGGAGATGAAGACCACGGATATTTTACGATAGATCGAGGTTGCGTTGGAGTATATTCGAGTCTTGTTGCATAAGATCCACATTGTATGTTTGGTGGCTATGTTCAAATTTGAGTCTTCTTACATAGATCCACGATGTATTTTGGTGGCTATGTTAAGATTTCAGACATATTGGCATAGATCCGCAGTGTATGTTTCACATTAGCCATGACACATCTTATGACATGGATCTTCACATGCTTCGGCATTTTATTCTTTGAGTCATTTGTATTACAGGTATGGGAATGCCTTACCACCAGTGATGATATATTATTCTGTATATTCCCTTGTTTGTTGGTAGGTTTTCGGTAGTATTCCTTGTTTCCTACACACATGACAAAGTATTTCCAGCTATCTCTATGTTCTAACTTCATGCTGGGGGCTCTACGGTACATTATTTTCATCATCCCTATGATCATTAATGATGTAAACCTATCACATATCCTTAGGAGGAGTCCGATTGGCTCTCTGTTACACATTATTTTCATCATCCCTATGATCATTAATGATGTAAACCTATCTGTTTCCTTCAGAGGGGTCAGTGGCCTGAGTTCCTAAAGAGAGAAGGGAGAAGAAATTTTCCTGAGGAAAGAAGTTTCATTTTCCTATGTAAAAACCTTATAAAAAGGGAAGTTCACAGGTTGCTATATAGGCAGGGTGCGAGAATGACCCATTCTCACAGGTTGCACTACATCCAGGGTGTGAGGTGTTCGCAGGTTTCTCTATAGCTAGGGTACGAGACTGCCTGCACGTGGGAAAAATGAGTGTTTTCTCGAATCTTCTAGAAGGATAAACTTCTATGGTGAGGTGGCATCCGAATGGTATAACTCTTTCCCATAACGCTATTTCCACTTTATTGTATAACTCCTTGATCATATACATAGATTGACTGTTGAATAGATTGTGCTTTCTTCACTTCGGTTGGTTTGTATGGTTTTGATCTTGACTGTACGAGAGCATTGGAGCGAAGCAGGAACAACAAAGACAAAGGAAAGCGATCATAAGGTATGTTCTTCGATCGTATCCTCTAGTGTATTCAATAGTTAAATTCTAGGGAAAGAGTATCATTTTGTCTTGTTTTGTTATTGATCCAAGTGGATCTAGGGAGATCGGTTTGTGTCCGCACTTATGGATTTATCCACTAACAAAATTTCACTAAAATCAATAATGAACTTTCTTAAAACAAAGAAGCCCAAACTAAAAATTTTCTTTTAAAGCGAACTATTCAAAAGAAATCTAATCTTTCCTTAAACAATTCTAAAGAAAACACATGCTTTGTAATTGAAAGACACTCAAAGCAAGAGACTAATCCTTCAAAACCAAATAAAGAAAAGATGGATAAAAGAGACTCAAAGAATGTCAAGAAGACTGTAAACAGATCAATATAGGCTCCAAAAGTTCAATCTAGCTGATTAAAGCAAAACTGGGCATCAAAAAAATAGGACATCCTAATTCCAAACACAAATTTCAAATGGGTTTGCAGCCTAGCTATAGGGTGCAGTGCGAACATTAGTGGAGTTCGCAGGCTAGACACAGGTAGGGTGAAAACATCTCGCACTGGATTACACAGTAGAGTGCGAACTCAGATGATTCTCACAGGCCACTAAAGGGTACAATGCGAGAATGTCTGTAAACACAAAATTTGGAAAAAGGACAAAATTTTTGAGTGAACTTTCAAATCCAGAGACTCTTGATGGATCTCCCACAGACTCAGAGACCAGAAAACAAGCAATCAAAGCAAGGGAAACTAGACTAACTAGGAAACAATCCATCCCCAGTGGAGTTGCCAATTTTGTTATTGGATAAATCCGTATGTGCGGACACAAACCGATCTCCCTAGATCCACCTGGATCTAGAACAAAACAAGACAGAATTATACTCTTTCCCTAGACTTTAACTATTGAATACACTAGAGGATACGATCGAAGAACATACCTTATGATCGCTTTCCTTTGTCTTTGTTGTTCCTTCTTCGCTCCAGCGCTCTCGTACAATCAAGATCAAAACCATACAAACCAACCGAAGTGAAGAAAGGACAATCTATTCAACAATCAATCTATGTATATGATCAAGGAGTTATACAATAAAGTGGAAATAGCTTTATGGGAAAGAATCATATTACTGTATCATATTAAATGTGAAAGAGAGATTACAACCATGGCCTTGATG
>SNQJ01S0047695.1:18874-33873 GCA_010110895.2 Picea sitchensis
TCGTTCCCCACACACTTCTTGCTCCAAGGATTCTAAGACCATAGATGTGATAGCTACTCAGAATCTATATTGACAAAGCAAATCTCAAAGCCACTCTAACCAAGCCAAAGCTAACAAGCTCAAGAACCAACAAAGCTAATCCAAGCTAACTTTCTCCATGAGAACTCCTGTCCTTTTATAAGTTGAAGAGGATAAGGTGAGGAGGTTAGGATGATCCCACTAAATCATGAAAGCGAGTAAGATCCAAACCATTTGGATGCCACCTCACCATAGAAGTTTCTCCTTCTAGAAGATTCAAGAAAACGCTCATTTTTCCCACGTGCAGGCATTCTCACACCCTAGATATAGAGCAACCTGCGAACACCTCACACCCTGGCTATAGTGCAACCTGTGAGAATGGGTCATTCTCGCACCCTACCTATATAGCAACCTGCAAACTTCCTTTCTTATAAGGTTTTTACATAGGAAAATGCAACTTCTTTCCTCAGGAAAAGTTCTTCTCCCTTCTCTCTTTAGGAACCCAAGCCACTAACCCCTCTGAAGGCAACAGATAGGTTTACATCATTAATTATCATAGGGATGATGAAAATAATGTGTAACATTGGGGACATACAATTTCAAGTGTTCCTATCCTTCACTAAAAATCAATTCAGGTGGGCTAAGGCCCACAAAACTTTCATGAAGAGAGAAACTGGGTTAGATCTCTGGATCAGGGGGGAATCACCAAATTCTTTTCCGGCTATCATGCGACATAGGACATTCATGAAAAGGGAAGGAGTGAGAATATCTTTAGGTCCTATTCATAAACAGGTTATACGATCAAGCATATCATATTTTAGGGAAATCAAAGAAGAATCTCTTGCTGGCTCTAGGTTAAGGTGGGATGTCTCCCCAATTGAAGTAAAGGTTAGAGAGCCCTTCAGTTTCAAGAAATTCTTTGTATCCACCTTTAGAATAGAAAGATATGCCAGAATGATCCAAGAGGAAGGACTTGCCTAGATTGGGTGTAGATATAATCCCCCTCTTATTTGGTTTCCTCCAGAGGATTACCAGATAGATTATGAATTTAATAAAAAGAGGGAAGAAACTACTTTCGGAGAACTCAGAAGAAAGAATGGGTTCAGGGCACCTGGTGAACCGACTTTTCCTCCTTACAACATCAATTATTTACATGTAAGAACTTAGCTTGCATGAGGACATGCAAGAAGGTAAGATGGGGGGTATGTTAGGTTATGAAAAGGTACATATATTCTCCTCATTTCCATGATTTATGATATCATGTTGATTGACTTTTCTGTTATTTAGGAATAAAATAGGATAGGAAATGATTAAAATGTCTTATAGAACTATTATTGAGTTGAAGTTCATAAATTCTAAAATATGGTTGGAATTGTTTGATTTTGTTACAAGAATGGGCAAATTTAGGTAAACTCACAATAGCGGAAGAGATTTCAAAGATGTGCAAGCTATTGGCGGTTAAAGATATGGAGCATAAGGTAGTTTTAAGAGAGATTAGTTCTCTATTTTGTAAACTTCATAAATAGTAATAGTGATCCTGATGATCTCTCGATCCTCAGGATAGCTTAATTTACCCATATTTTGTAATATAAAAAGGGTGGTGAATCCTGAAAAGGATAATCGAAGAATTTATCTAAGCATTCAAAATTCAGAATTGCTCTGCGCAAACAGTTTCTGTAAATGTTCTCTCAGTTATGGAATTAATAAAGGTTTTGAACGTTTCCATCATTTTCTTATACTGAGTTTCTAGTAGCAGTGCTTCTGAGGACCGAGGGCCCAATCTGAAGGAGTTACTATCTCAATTTGTATTTTATCAGTTTGATTTCTGTTTTGAACTTTAAATCCTTTTTTTTTATCATCATTAAGATAATTCATAAGCGTGTTAATGTTTTGATATTGTTTTCTTGTAGAAGATAGATGCTTTCATTTGAATGTTGTCGATTTCTATTCCAGATTCCATTTGTTGTAGTTTACTACTTGACAGTTCCTCTCATTTTCAAATGTGCTATTCCTTTAAATTAAATTATCAATTGTTGTCCCTTTCCGTTAAATTAGCATTTGTTGTTTCTTTCGCTTAACTTGCATTTGTTGTTCCTTTCTGTTAAATTAGCATTTTCTGTTTATTTCGCTTAACTAGCATTTGATGTTCCTTTTACTTAGTTAGCATTTCTTGTTCAATTACTATTCTGTCTCAATTTACAGTATTCAATTATTTCTTTCCAATAGATTAGATAGTCATCAATAGATCATCTTAGTTTCATAGATTCAATTGTTGTTTCTTGATTAGATCAATTCATGCCTTTAATATCAGATTCAATTCTTGTCTCTTAATTAGATCAATTAAGTAATTCAATTCATGCCTTCAATTCATAGCACATTATAGATCATATTTCAATCCTGTTCAGTAGGATCTTAGCTTTAGAAACTTAATGAATGTGTGAGGAACTTGATTGTTAATAAACTCAGATTTGCTTTAACTACACGATTTTGGCCTCTATGAGTTGTCTGCATAGACTTTGTTTATATTCTTGAAATAGAAGACGAATCCTCGAGTTGATAAATTAATGTTAAACTAAAGATTGTTTTTAGGACATCTTTAGAGACCAACACTGGCCTTAAACCAACAGGCCAGACCATGCCACTGAATAAATTTCATGCTATGATACCATATATATTTATATACATATCTATCTAATGCAATTTAAACAGTTATAGAACTATGTTAATACACCTATTCATGTAGAAACAACATTAAAACATACATGCAATATATACAGACAATTATAATAGCATTATAACTTGATTTCAAGATACACATCATATAGAGAATACAAATCTGGTACCAAACTTTTGATAGATGACCACCAACTACCTGCAGACCTTCCATGAACCTCCCAGCCTTAGACCATGCTGCTCATCATGCTCAACAGTGGGTCACCCCTGATCTGGGACTAAACTCCACCGAGAAAGGGATTCATAGGCTTGGCAAGGACAACAGGAAAGTCACACATATCAACATGAAGGATTTTCTCCCAAAATCCACTTACGCCCATAGCCCACAGACCCTAATTCCCTACACACCTGTCCCACCCCAAGAGTGTACACCTTCAATATCTCAAGTCCACCGACTTTCCACCTCCTTCCATGGATTCAACAACATGATGGACCAGAACTCTCATAGTATTGTAGCTGCTACGAGACTCCCTCCAGGAGAACTCACTTCCTCATAACACTCTCTCACCTAGAGTGAGTTGCTCACAGTCCTGACAACTTGCCTCTTCTATCCAGCTCCTAGTCCAACGGGTAACCACCAAAAAATAAATTGTGTATGTTCTCCGGTAATGACAACAAGCCACACCAGTCCAAAGAAAATGTGGGAAGCAACAACAAAGGCTAATGTGCGATATGGCTCAGACACTACGCAGTCATGTTGTGCTTCACAGGAAAAACAGTTAGCTTCATAACAGAGGTGTGCAGGTTTCAAAAGTTGTAGAGATAGACAATGGAGACAATGGTTGTTTGTGTCGAGGCTCTCTCTATCTTAGTGCGTGCATCAACAGGGAGTATGGAATACTTGCAAGAGTGGAGATGATCACGAGAGTGGTCATGGAACCCCCAACGAGATGAATTTCCTACCTAAACACTACATGCACCCAAGTTAACACACATATTCTGGAAGCTGCATTAGCTCCACTTAACACTCGTTCCCTTTCCATGGGAACTTAGGACAACACAGGTTATGTAAAACCTTAGCCTCTAGGAAATAATAATATAATATTATCCCTTTAGAGGTAATCCCTCTATATTAGCCCCTATTCCCAGACACTCAACCCCTTCCCTTCCCCTACCTAGTGGATCTTAGTCCCCCATAACTCTTTCTTCGTGGTCGATCTATACGCAGCGATGTAATTTTATTAATTTTGTGAGTATTTACATATACAAAATCAGGCTCATTGGCCTTAGCATATGGCTCTCCAACCTAATAAACACATAAGTCCTATAACTTATAAACACTTGTCTCACCAACCTATAAACAAAATTACAATTTAGAAGGGGCTCTTCCTTGGGGTGTTACAATCCCCTCCCCTTATTTTTGCACTACAGTCCTCAATGCAACTTATTTACAAAACAACAACAACATTTCCAATATCTTAAAAAAGATGTGGGTACTCTACCCTCATAGCATCTTCATGATCCCATGTTGTGTCCTCAGGACCGTACCAAGTCCGCTGAACCTTTACAATATTTATGACTCGATTCCAGAGTTGCTTTCTCTTCCAATTCAGTATATGCTCATGTGGCACTTGCAAAGCGCCTTCTTGATCCACCTAAATCACATTCTAATCAATCACATGATTAGTATTAGGTATATACTTCTTGAGCAATGATACATGAAATACATTATGAATAGTCATGGATGCATACAATGCAAGCATGTAAGCTACTGGTCCAATCCTTTCTAGGATTTCAAATGGTCCACAATATATGGCTGCCAAATTGGAACAACTTCCCAGCTTCAGGGAACTTCTGTTGGATTTCACCTTCAGGAAAACATGATCACCCACTTTAAACTCCCATTGGGTTCTACCTTTTTCTTCTTGTATTGGGAAGCCTTCAAATTATTCTTTATATTTAACAATTTCTCTTCCATTTCCTTGAGCACTTCCCTATCGGTTAGGTTGTCCTAACTTACTGGGGTGTTTCACTTTTTTCCATAAAGTGCTTCAAACGGGCTCATCTTAAGTGATGCTTGATACCCATTATTGTAGGAAAATTCTACCAAATGTAGATACTCTACCCATTTAGATTGTTTGTACATCACACACATCCTCAACATATCCTCTATCACTTGGTTCACTCTTTATGTTTTCCCATTAGTCTCAGGATGATAGGTTGTGTTGAAGTTCAGATTTTTTCCGAACCCTTTGAATAACCCTTTCCAAAACTTTGAGGTAAAATTTGGGTCTCTATTGGACACAATTGTCTTGGGTATGTCATGAAAGCATGCTACTTCCCTCATATAAATATCAACAACATTGGTTTCCTTGTGAGTAACCTTCATAGGAATGAAATGGGAATCTTTAGTAAGCTTGTCCACCACCACCATGATTGCATCATGCTGCTTTCTTGTTCTAGGCAATATTGTGATGAAATCCATTGTCACCACTTCCCACTTCCACTGAGGAATGGCTAATGGCTGAAATAACCAATTTGGGTGTCTATGCTCAGACTTGACCCTTTGACATTATAATAATTTAGCTATGTATTCAACAATCTCTCTCTTCATTCTTGGCCAATATTATTGGTTCTTGACTGCTTAAACTATTTTCTGATATCCCGGGTATCCCGCATAAGGTACATTGTGCATTTATTTCAAAATCACACTCCTCAATTCAGGAGAACCGGGTACATAAATTATGTTCCTGTACCAAAGTATTCCATCATATTCCAATCTATAATCTTCAACTTTCCGCAGCATCTTACCTTGTTGTAACTTTGTTACCATCTCCCTATACTACAAATCTACTTTTGCAACTTCCAAAATTTTTCCTTTAACATCAGTTTGATACATGCTAATGGTTGTAGCATGTAGTTCATGCACTCTTTTGCTGATTACATCATCCACTTTGTTCTCCTTTCCTTTGATGTGCTTGATATCAAAGTCATATTAGCAGAGGAATTCCAACCATATGTTCTTCCTGGCATTCAATGTAGGCTGATCAAACAAATACTTTAGACCATTATGGTTTGTCCTAGGCTCAAACCTCTTTCCCATGAGGTAGTGTCTCCATTTCTTTAAAGCATCTACAATGGATTCCAACTACAAATCACGAGTGGCGTAGAGACTTTCATGCTCTTTCAATTTTCTAGACTCGAAACATATCACAAATCCATTCTGACTAAGGACTCATCCTAGTCCTTCCTTGCATGCATCAGTGCAAACCACAAAATATTCATTTGGATCTACAATAATCGGAATTGGAGAAATGGTTAACAACTGCTTCAATTTTTGGAAGCTCATTTCACATTATGTTTTCCATTGAAACGTTTTCCCCTTCCTTTGCAAAAGGAAGTGATGGGATGAGTTATTCTTGAAAACCCTGCAATGAACCTTCTATAGTACCAAGCTAGACCAATGAAGAATATGAATTCTGTCACATTTTTAGGTGTTTTCCACTCTTTAATGGCCTCAATATTTTCAAGGTCCACTGCTATCCCTTCTTCATATATGATATGCCCCAAATAGTGAATTATGTTATGATAAAATTAGCACTTGCTCAATTTGGAATAAAGATGATGCACTCTTATCACTTGCAACACCATCCTCAAATGATGCTCATGCTCTTCTTCCAACTTGGAATATACAAGGATTTCATCCAAAAATACAATGACAGACTTATCCAAATATTCTTGGAAAACACCATTCATTAAGCACATGAAAACAACTAGTGCATTTGATAACCCAAATGGCACCACTATGAACTCATAATGACCATACCTTGTCCTGAACGAGGTCTTAATGATATCTTCATATTTAATCCTTACTTGATGGTATCCTGAACTGAGATCTCTCTTCGAAAATATCTTTGCATCCTTCAACTGATCAAAGAGATCATCAATCCTTGGTAAGGGATACTTGTTCTTTATAGTTAATTTATTTAACTACCGGAAGTCAATGAACAATCTCAAGGTCCCATCTTTATTTTTTACAAATAACAATGGGCACGCCAAGGTGACACACTTGGGCGTATATACCCCTTCTTCAAAAGTTCTTCTAGCTGCATTTGTAGCTCCTTCAACTCTAATGTACTCATTCTTTAAGGAGTCTTTGACACTGGAGCTGCTCTAGGCATCCAATTTATACAGAAATCAATATCTCTCTTTGGGGGTAGTCCTGGTACTTCCTTGAACACATCTTCAAAATCATTCAGGACTGAATGATCCTCCAATTTGGACACCTTATCCTTGGGTGCTTCTTCCATATGAGATGAAAATATTTGGAAGCCCTTCCTGTAACACTTCTTCAGTTGCATTGCTGAAATTTCTTGGACAATAAATTCCCTGGGAATTCCTTGGATTGTTCTCCAATTTACTTCCTCATCCAGGCAAGTGAATGCCTTGTTACAAAATTCTAAGATGGCATGGTGTTGGTCTAACCAATCCATACGAATTAGGTACTCATATGATCCTAAAGGAATATGTACAAATATTCCTTGGTACTCAGTCCATTCATGTCCACTGGACATGATTTAATCAACTCAACAACCTTTCTCTTGGTTCTTGTATCCAAATGCACCAACCAAGATTTCCCATGCTTTCTTCTTGGAAATTGTAATATTTCCACTACCCTGGGATGTATATAGCTATGAATAGCCCCTGAATCAATTAAAATAGTAAAGGAATGGTTATTGATCATACCTTTAAATTCAATCATCTGTGATTGAAACTCGTCTTTCTTGTTGTCTAGGGTTGCATAGATCCTTGGTACTCTTCTTCCCATGTCCTCTACCATTTCTTCTTGTTGAACATTGTGAACAACTCTCACTTTGTCACCTTTGTGAGGACAATATCTATACTTGTGATCTCCTTTACAACCCCAACATTCCATAGGTGTCTGCCTTGGCCTTTTCCCACCTACTTCATCCATCCTGGGCTCTCTCAAAACTGGCTGTCCTTGAGGACTATTTCTGAAAAATGGTGTCTTGTTCCCCTTCTGCCTTTTCTCCCTTTTAAACTTCCTCTTATCTTCCCAAGCTTTTTGGAAAGTAGGCTTTCCTTTTTTTGGATCATATAGGCACTTAGCTCACCTTATGGTCTCCTGCAATGTTTTGGGATCATCATACTGGATCTTGTCACTGATGAAAGATGGAAGTCCACTTGGATACCTTTGAATCTTAATTGTCTCATCCTTGATGAAGGGACATACTTCAACAACTCCAAATATATTCTTTCATACTCATCAATGGACATACTTCCTAGCTTGAGTTCAAATAAATATTTCATTTTCTTGTCATAATACCTCTTAGTTAAGTACTTCTTTATAAAATGCATCTTGAATTCTCTCCATGTAACATTATTCTCTCTGACTTGTTGCACTTGCACAAGTTGATCCCACCATATGGATGCCTTTTATTTTAGTTGATCTATGTAAATTCTTCCTTCTCCATGAGAAGAGTAATTTTGCAGTTGGAAATATTTCCTCATGCCCAATAGCCATGCCTCAACGTCTTCATCTTTCTTGGGATCTCCATAAAAAGTAGAAGGTTTGATCTTGTTCATTTGTCCTTTCAGTTCATCCACTCGATATTTCCTATGTTTTTTGGGTAGGGGATGGAGTTGAACTATTGTGTGCTCTCTTATTGGAATGCCTCTGAGAGTGACAGTGATGTCTACTAACGCTTCTTGTTCTTCTTTTCTCATCAGGAGACCTGTGACTTCCTGAATGGCTTGAGCCACTCTCCTTATCCAATTTATTTTCCATTCTTTCTAGTCTCTGCATAAACTTCATGTTGAAGTATTCCTGTTTCTCCTTGACTCTCTTAAGCCTTTCAATATCTTCCTGGTGAATTAGGCCATCTCTTTGCAAATTTTTAATGATTTTCATCATGCCCACGTCTGTATCTACTTCTTATCCATGCCCATTGGAGTTTGATCCTTCAATTCCCAGATGGACATCTATTCCTCTTACTTCATCCTCCTTACTATAATCATCTTATGCCTCCTCCATTTCTCTGCACTATGGAACAATTCGGTTCAGTTCTAACAATTGTTAACTCTACAAAATGTGTAGTCCCAAAAAAATTCAGGTTACTTGACTTAATAATTTTCCTGAATAACTTAAACAATATGATTCAACAAAAGAATATCATACTCCATTTTCAGCGGGTCTTGGTCGATCAAGAACCTCTTAGGATTCTATCTATAATCCCAACTCTATTCTGAAACAATTTTTCGGGCATTAGCCCCTTTTTCTTCATCCCTTGGTTTGCATGTGACCATGACTATGACAGACTGCTAATGATTTGGACTCTTATCTGGAGCCTTGAAACTTTGAGGCTCCGGAGCTTCGAATTTTTCCCTTTCCGCACCTCACAAACATCACAGAAAAATGAACTATCAAACACATGAAGAGCGATGGATCTACAGTCCACATTCCTTGCTCAGATATATGGTGAATAGGATCTTCTGGGACTCTGGGCTTCAGTGGTTTTCAAAGAGAATTCCAACAAATATCCTAGAGTGCCAAATGGGTGAACTCACAAAGTGGGGTGGATCAATGGTCCATGGATTCCTAGCATCAACGACAAACTCACGAAGTGGGGTGGATCAACACCGAAATATGTAAAGAATTCGTGTGCACTTTATGAGAGGATCCATCACGGGTCGAACATAGGTCCAAGAGCCAATTAGTCTCTAAAGAAGAAGAACAATTGTACAAATATTACCTTACAAGAAATATAATTTTCAAATATCCATAACTTCCTACTCAAAACTTAGAATTGAGCAAGGGAGCAGTCATAGGAAATATATTGGATAGTGGAACATAATTGTTCACCCAAAATATTGATATGAACAATCAATCTATCAAACAATCAAAAGAAAGAAGTCATATGTATTATTGAATAAGAATGGTTCATATTTTTCATGAAATTTTTGAGTTAGTTAGCGTGAAAACGTTCTGTTGGATGCACATTTTGAAAATTTAACATCAACTAGATCATAGGAAGAGGGGGGATAAACCACCACTCTTTAGAATATTTCTTAGGGACAATTGTCTCCTAGAGAACCCATATCAACTGGGAAATGTAGGAAAAGGCCAAGACAACCACCTATTCAATGTTGGGGTTGTAAAGGAGATCATATGTTCAACGATTGTCCCCATTGAGGTGACAAAGTGAGGGTTGTCCACAATGTACAACAAGATGAAACAATGGAGGATATGGGAATAAATGTACCAAGGATCTATGCATCCCTGGACAAAAAGCAAGCATAATTTCAATCACACATGATTGAAGTGGAAGGTATGATTAACAACCAACCCATTGCAATTTTAATTGATTCAAGATCTTGTCATAGTTATATAGATCCTAAGGTGGTGGANAGGATCTATGCATCCCTGGACAAAAAGCAAGCATAATTTCAATCACACATGATTGAAGTGGAAGGTATGATTAACAACCAACCCATTGCAATTTTAATTGATTCAAGATCTTGTCATAGTTATATAGATCCTAAGGTGGTGGATAGATTTCATTTATCAAGAAGCGAGAATGGGAAATCTTGGTTGGTGTAGATGGCTACTAGAGCCAAGAGAAGAGTTAATGAGTTGGTTAAATCATGTCCAGTAGGCATGAATGGGCTGAGCACTAAGGAAGATTTGAACATCTTTCCTTTAGGTTCCTATGACTGTCTAATATGGATGGATTTGTTGGACCAACACCATGAAATCCTAGATTTTCACAACAAGGCATTTAATTTCCTGGATGAGGAAGGGAACCTAAGGACAGTACAGGAAATTTCCATGGCGATACCTATCAAAGAAATCTCAACAATGCAGCTGAAGAAAACTTACAGGAAGGGATGTCAATTATTTGCATCTCATATGGAAGAGAAATCTAGATATAAGGTGTCAAATATTGAAGATTATGCAGTCCTAAGGGAGTTTGAGGACATGTTTAAATAAATATAAGGATTACCCCCTAAAAGAGATATTGATTTCTCTATAAATATGATGCTTGTAGTAGCTCCAGTATCCAAGACTCCCTACAAGATGTGTACATAAGAACTGAAGGAGTTGGAAATGCATCTTGAAGAGATTTTGAAGAAGGGGTATATACGCCCAAGTGTGTCACAATGGGGTTCCCTATTTGTATTTTTGAAGAATAAGTATGGAGCATGGAGACTGTGTATTCACTACATAAAATTGAACAAATTAACTGTAAAGAATAAGTATCCTTTGCCAAGAATCGATGACCTCTTCGATCAATTGAAGGATGAAAAAATATTCTCAAATATTGATCTCAGATCAAGTTATCATCAGGTAAGAATTAAAGATGAAGACATCCACAAGAATTCTTTCCGAACAAGGTATGGCCATTATGAATTCACATTGGTTCCATTTGGGTTATCAAATGCACCCGTTGCTTTCATGTGTTTAATGAATGGCATTTTCAGAGAATACCTGGATAAGTTTGTCATTGCCTTCTTGGATGACATTATTATATATTCCAAGTCGGAGGAAGAGAATGAACGGCACTTTAGGTTGGTACTACATGTACTAAGGGAGCATCAATTTTATGACAAATTGAGAAAATGCTCATTTTATCAGAAGAAAATCCATTATCTAGGAACGATCATATCCGAGGAAGGGATTGACGTGGATACTGAAAAGATTGAGGCCATTAAAGGATGGTTAGTGCCTAGGAATGTGACATAAGTCATATATTTCATTTAAGTATGAAAATAGATTCAAGCACTTGAAGCAATTATTAACCAATGCTCCAATTCTAAGGATTGTTGATATGAATGAATATTTCATGGTATGCATAGATGCATGCAAGGAATGACTTGTGGAGTCCTCAGCCAGAATGGGTTTGTTATATTCTATGAATCAAGGAAGGTGAAGGGGAATGAAAGGAATTGTGTCACTCATGATTTGGATTTGGCATCCATAGTGCATGCCTTAAAGAAGTGGAGACACTACCTCATGGGAATTTTTTTTGAGTTGGGGAAAGACCATAATGGTTTGAAACATTTATTTGATTAGCCAACTTTAAATGCCAGGCAGAGTAGGTGGTTGTAATTTCTCAGTGATTATGAATTTGATATAAATCATATAAAAGGGAAAGAGAACATGGTGGATGATGCACTCAATAGGAGAGTGCATGAGTTGTATGCTACAAACATTAGCATGTACCAAACAGATTTGAAGGAAAAAATCTTGGAGGCTAGAAAGTCATATTTGCAATAGATGGGAATAATAACAAAATTACAGCAAGGTAATTTGCAGTAGAAATTCGATGATTACAACCTGGGAGATGATGAAGTTCTAATGTACAGAGGAAGAATTTATGTGCCAAATTTCTAGGAATTGAAAAGTCTGATATTGAAAGAAATGCATAATGTACCTTATGTTGGACACCCAGGGTATCAGAAAACTATTGCATCTATCAAGAGCCAATATTGTTGGCCATGCATGAAGGAGGAATTTGTTGAGTTTATTACCAAATGTTGGGAGTGTCAAAAGGTCAAGGAAGAGCATAGCCACCCAACTAGTTTGTTGCAGACATTACCCATTCCTAAGTGGAAGTGGGAAGTAGTGACAATGGATTTCATCACCAAGTTGCCCAGAAAAAAGAAGAAGCATGATTCTATCATGGTAGTGGTGGACAATCTTACCAACACTGGCCATTTCATTCCAGTGAAGCTCACTCACAAGGAAACTAATGTTGATGATATTTAAGAAGTTGCTCGATTGCATGGTATTCCCAAGACAATTGTGTCTGATAGAGATCCAAAGTTTACATCAAAATTTTGGAAGGGATTATTTAAAGAATTTGGAACAAATTTGATTTTCAGCACAACTTATCATCCAAAATCTGATGGGAAAACATAGAGGGTGAATCAAGTGATCGAGGATATGTTGAGTATGTATGTGATGGATAAACCATCGAAATGGGAAGAGTACCTACATTTGGTAGATTTTGATTATAACAATGGGTACCAAATATTGCTAAAGATGAGCCCATTTGAGGCACTTTATGGAAGAAAGTGCCATACACCAGTAAGTTGGGACAACCCAGTAGATAAAGCAGTGGTTGGGCCAAAATTTCTCAGGGAAATGGAAGAGTAGATGTTAAAAATTAAATAGAATTTAAAGGTTGCTCAAGATAGACATAAAATATATGCTGACAAAGGTACAACCCACAAGGAGTTTAAAGTGGGTGATCATGTATTCTTGAAAGTGAAGGCAAACATAAGTTCCCTGAAATTGGGAAATTGTTACAAGTTGGCAGCTAGTTATTGTAGGTTGATTGAAATCCTAGAGAGGATTGGACCTGTAGCTTATATACTTACATTACTTGCATCTTTGTGTATTCATAATGTATTCCATATATAATTTCTCAAGAAGTATATACATGATGCTAATCATGTTATTGATTTGAATGTGATTCAAGTGGAGCAAGAAGGCACTTTTCAAGTGCATCAGAGGTGCATAGTGGATCAAAAGATCAAGCAGCTTTGTAATCAAGTCATAGAGATAGTAAAGGTCCAATGGACCTGGTATAGTCATGAGGATGCAACTTGGGAGGATGAAGATGCTATGTCGGAAGAATACCTGTATATTTTGGAAGATTTTTGAAAATCATGATGTAATACGTAAATAAGATGAACTGAGGATAATGCATAAATGAGATGAGGGGATTGTAATACCCCAAGGATGAGCCCCAAATGAATTGTAAACATGTTGGGGAAGATATTTTCCTAGAGGGAGTCAAACTATGGCTATAGTTCTCTAAGAATTCTTGGTTTTCCTGTTGCAGAAGCCTTGGAAGGGAAGTGGGCCAACCAAAGCATTGTTGAGTAGAGAAGGGGCACACTTCCTAGGATGGGATGGGAATTTGGGGAATGAGAGGTTGTAGTTTGTTAGTGTGAGTTGGATCTTGGGACGAAATCCTTCCTGTTGACTGTGCAACTTCCAGTTGTCTCGGCCTAGCCTAGGAATCCCTTTAGCTGGGTGGAGCTTAGTCCCAACTTGGGGGTGACCCACTGCTGAGAGTGATGAGAAGCATGGTATAAGGCTTGGAGTTTCGTGGATGGTTTGCATGCAGTTGGTGATGTTATATAAAAGATAAGTATCACTTATATGTTCATTTTCACACTGTGTATTTGTACATGTCTTATATTTATGAGTTTTTCTTGTATATGTTGTATGTATAGGCTTATTGTTATTTCCACATTAATCTATGTATTAGAATAATTTAATTGTATGTTAAGTTTTATATGTATGAATTTCTGCAAGAGTTTCTACGTGACATAGCCCAGTGAGACTATGGTTGGGTATGTACATTTTGAATATCAAAAACATGAGAAGTTGTCAATGTGGCAGTCCCCTGTTAGGATATTTAGAGACTTAGGAATTAGTAAGATCTACTTGGTCTATTGTGTTGTTAGGTAAAAGTGTGTTTTCTAGTGTGTTTCTTTAGTATGCATTAGTATGCATTTGTAGTTAGGAAATCCGATGTTCATGATATGTTCCCGACATAGAGTGATCCGATGGTTCATACTCTCCTCAATCTTAACGAGCATTGATCCGTGGCTTAACACCCGATTGGTCCATGATATCTATTTAAAGAGCATGGAGGTTCATTTTCCGATGATCGATAGTGAGAAACTCTCTTGTAAAATCTCTTTGTAATCTTTTTCTTTGCATTAATAAACTGCTCCAAGTGGCTGCATTGGTTGGGGCCGTGGATGTTTCCCTGTAGGGGTTTTACCATGTGAAAACATTGGTGTGTTGATCAGTGATCTAGTTATGTGAGTGGTTAATGAAGGTTTTAATCCTCTGTTGGAATACCTGTGTTGTTGAACATGGTATCAGAGCCTGTTTGAAGGCCCGCTCCTGTTGTAGATTGAGATTGTGAATCTAAGTTGCCTCATCTCCAATTTATGTCATTTTAGTACATTTCTAGGCTGAGAGGATTGTTCCATTGCGTCCAGAGTGCTTGTTTCAGTCAGGAGCACTTTCCGTTTCACTCGAAAAAGTTTTTGTTTGCCCATTATCTCCATATTTAAGATGGATTCTACAAGTACTGTCTTGCTTACCAGCAATAACTACTTCCAATGGAAATGCCATATGGAAGATTTATTAAGAAGTAAAGGCTTGTACTGGATTACCTTGGGAAAGGAAAAAGCACCCACTGATGTTGATAAGAAAGCCAAGTGGGATAATAGGAATGACGAAGCACATAGACTAATCA
>SNQJ01S0047695.1:37470-81940 GCA_010110895.2 Picea sitchensis
GAATTCCATCCACCTTGTTCTTTCCCTTGCTGCCTCACATAAATGGGAGGTCCATCAGATGGATGTTAAATCCACCTTCTTGCACGACGATTTGCAAGAAGAAATCTACATGGAACAACCTCATGGCTATGTCCAGAATGACTCTAGCTTTGTTTCTCACCTCAAGAAATCTCTTTATGGTCTCAAGCAAGCTCCCCGAGCTTGGTATGCCAAAATGGATAACTTTCTTATTGCCACTGGATTCTCTAGATTCCATTCTGATCCTAATGTCTATACCAAGAAAGTAGGAAGCCATCTCATAATCCTTTTCCTTTATGTTTATTACCTTATCCTTACTGGTAATGACTCAAACATTTTAAACCATGTGAAAACCAGTCTTAAGAAGAAATTTGAAATGACAGACTTAGGATTTTTGCACTATTTCCTTGGCCTCCAAGTTTGCAAACCAATGAAGGAATTTTTCTTTCCCAGTCTAAGTATGATTGTGACCTTCTTCGTTGCTTTCACATGGAAAATTGTAAACCAACCCCTTCTCTCTTCCAGTCTGGAGTCAATCTTTCTTCCACCTGTACTTCTCCTGAAGTTGATGTCACCCTGTACCGTCAGTTAGTTGATAGCCTCTTATACTTGAATCATACCTGTCCTGATTTTTCCTTTGTCATTGGTCTTGTTTCCCGATATATGCAAACACCCCATGAAATACATTGGAAATAATATAAAAGGATACTTCTCTATGTTCGTGGTATAGTTCAGTTCGGGATACATTACAGTTCAGGGGGGACTCCTTTATTGGCTGGTTTCTATGATTCAGATTGGGCCGGTGACCCTGATGATCGAAATTCTATTGTAGGTTATGTTTTCAGCCTTGGTTTAGGACCTGTCACTTGGGCCTGTAAGAAACAACAGGCTATTTCACTTTCTTCAGTAGAAGAAGAGTACCGAGTAGCGGTAAATGCAAGTCAGGAAGCCCTGTGGCTTCGACAGATCCTTTCAGAGTTTGGATTCCAATACCAACATTCGACTAGCCTTTGGTGTGACAATTAGAGTGCCATCAAGCTCACCAATACCCAGTTCAACATCAGCATAGAAAACACATTGAGCTACACATGCACTTCATCAGAAAGGTCATTCATGATCAATTTATTGAAGTGCTCTTTTGCCCTACAGAAGATCAAGTTGCAGAAATTTTCACAAAGTCTCTTACAGAAGCGAAGTTTTCCAAACTTCAATCTATGTTAGGAGTTCAGGAAGTTGTCATTAAGGGGGGATAGGCTCTAGTGACTCCTTCCTTCTCCTATTATGTCATTATTGTAAATCCTTCAATCCTATCCGAAGTTGTTCTTAAGGGGGGATGTTAGGATATTTAGACACTTAGGAGTTAGTAAGATCTACTTGGTCTATTGTGTCGTTATATAAAAATGTGTTTTCTAGTGTGCTTCTTTAGTATGCATTAGTATGCATTTGTAGTTAGGAAATCCGATGGTCACGATATGTTCTCGGCATAGAGTGATCTGATGGTTTATACTCTCCTTGATCTTAACGGCCATTGATCCATGGATTAACACCTGATTGGTCCATGATATCTATTTAAAGAGAATGGAGGGTCATTTTCTGATGATTAATTGTGAGAAACTCTCTTGTAAAATCTCGTTGTAATATTTTTCTTTGCATTAATAAACTGCTCCAAGTGACCGTGTTGGTTGGGGCCGTGGATGTTTCTCCATAGGGGTTTTACCACGTGAAAACATTGGTGTGTTGATATTTGATCTAGTTATGCGAGTGGTTACTGAAGGTGTTTGTCCTCTGTTGTAATACCATTGTTGTCGAACATCCCCATCTTGGAGGCCCGGGGTGTGCTACACGTTTAGTTTAAGAACTTATCAAGAGTGGTTCTATGGAGTAGTATGGCCTAGCCTGAGTGGCTCAAGGATGTTACACATGGGCTATCATGCTCAAAGTAAAATGTAACTATAAATTTTTGTTGTATCTCTTCCCAGTTAGACGTTTCTCTGTGGTGTTCCTGTTCTATGTACCAGTTCTTCAGAATGCCTTATAGTGTGTGAATAAAATTATGTGTCCATTCTTCTGGTGGTACTAATATACATTGAAACAAATGTTTATATACATGTTATTGAGGTTGTATAAATACCTCATATTTCTCCTTGTACCCGTGTTCCTGCTCTGTGCCAAATCTAATGCGCAAAACCCTTTTGCAATGAAACCAATTGTTGATATTTTCCTTGTCCCACCATCTTCCAGTTGTTTCTTTTAAAGCAATATATAACGTTGGTAATATTTGATTTTCCATAACCTATACCTCATAATTTATTAAAATTTCTTCTAAATCATTCAAGTGATAAAAATTAGGAGGTTCTCTTACCTTTGTACTAGCCCATCTCAGCGCATGCATCATTCTAGAACACCTCCTAGTAGATAGTTCGTGTGGTTACTATTGCTATTTTTCCAGTCCTGTGTCAGAGTCTGAATCACAAGAACTAATACTCCTCCAACTAATCATGCCATCTTCAGTTGGGTTGATATAATCCTCTTTATGCACGGTATTTCTATATAGTTGTTTTACATCTTCTGCAAGAATATTTTCCATCGCAGGTTCCACATACCTACCTCCTTCTAAGGGATCCAATGGCTCATTGAATCTATATTCTCCAAACTCAAATATCATTTTCCTTGTCTTCAAATTGATAATATCCTGGTTATCAAAGGCCCAATCCAGACCCAACAGTGTTGGATATGGAGAAGTATTGTCCACTATGTAAATGACTTCAAAATCATCCATGGCACACACACTATATAGATCTACTAGAATCCCCTTCAGCCTACCAATTGGCACCACTCTGTGTTTATTTTCCAACTTCAATTGAATATGTGAATACCCCAATTTTGGTTCTCTCATATCTTCTCAAGTCTTCTTTGGAAAAACATTGACTTCAAATCCTAAGTCTAGTATAATATCCCCATATTGAAATCTCCTATGTTAGCATTCAATATGAATTCCCTATTAGTTCTTTTCTTATTATAGACCTAATTTACTCTTTTTTACCCCTTCTTCCCTAGAGTTACATTTTTATAACAAATTATGTAGTACTTGTAAAGAATTTTTATCACTTATCAATTTGACACAAGCTCCAAAGAAGTTTCTTAAGTTAGTGGTATTATGAAGACTACTCTTGATTGGTTTGATCAAATAATGAATGCATGTCATAGACTGGTATCTTATCTATTGGTTTCCTTCCTGAAGTGGACACAATGTCTTCCTTAAAGATCTCTTGTCTAGCTTCCTAGTATCTCTTTCTCTTTACATGCATCAAACTTACTCTCAAGTGTTGTATTCTTCGACTAGCGGTATTGGTATCGATCCTTCTTGGCTACATATTCTCTGTCGGCTCCACCTCTAGTCACTATGTTAATATTATTCCCATCTTCTTCTCTATTTTCCACATGATCCATTGTACATTTTCATTAGTCTGGTTCCTCTTATCATGTATCTCTATTAAAAGTGTAGGAAAATGTTTTGTTTCATGGTCTGTTGCTTGACAGTACATACATGTCATGAATTGGATGTGGAAGTCTCTTGCATGATGATTTGGCTTACATGGTTATGAAAAAAAATTAGTCCTCAACCTCCTCCAAAGACTCTTTCTCCATGGCCTCTTCCTCTAAAGCCTCTCATGTTTCCCTCATTATATTTGTGCAGTGTGTTATACTGGGCTCATGATTATACTGCAAATGCGCATTATTGTACTATGGTGGTGTCGCGCCTTGTTGTGCAATATTATATTATTTTTTCCCTTGAAACTATTGTGCATTATACTTTGTTTTTGTTGCAAACTTCTATAAGGGATTGTAATATGGATGATGTGCAGTGTTATACTGTGTCGTTGTTGTCTTGAATTGTCTTGTTATATGTTCATATTGCACCCGATATGTATATGTAATCCTTTCTTTCATCATCTCTAAGGTTCTATAGTCCTTGTCTTAGTGTCAGTGACTTACACAACTTACAAAAGGTACTCTTGGAGGTACTTCGATACTTTACATTGGGGAAGTGATAGTGATCATGTCCATGTGTTTTGAAAATATCACACCATGGTCCTCCTAAATATAAAGGGGTTGGCATAACCACTCCAATATACTATGAAAATAATGGACACCCATTCTTGTGATGGCATTATGTCTTGCACATTGTACACTAGACATCTTCTCTTTTATCCTTTCCTTTGATCACGGTTCATTTGGAATGTTAATTTCTTTAGATCTTTCTTCATCTCTTCCACAACTAGATTTTTATGCTTGTATTAGTTTTCTTCTAGTTGTAAAGCTTCTTGCAGGGCCTCACCTTGACTTTGGAATTTCTAGTGTTTCAAAGGATATACAAGTGTGGCAACACAAAATTAACAAACAAATGTCTATGTTGTGTCTCGGTAATAGTGTTATTGGATAAATCCATGATCTTGGGGACACAAACCAATCTCCTAGATCCACACGGATCTAGAACAAAACAGACATAATATGCCGCTTTCCTAGATCTAACTATTGAATTAAATTGGAAGTGAAGAAGATATGTACCTTGTAATTGCTTCCTTAGTCTCTATTGTTCCTTGCTTCACTCCAGCTCTCTTATTGTGGTCAAAGATCAAAACAACACAAACCAGCAAAGTGAAAGCAAATAATATATCAATAGATAATCTATACATATGATCAGGAGTTATGTAATAAAATAAAATCTAACTTTATGGGGAAAGAAACATATTATCATATTAAATGTGAAAGAGAGATTACAACCATTGCCTTGATGCTTAAGGTCCCTTCAAGCTGTCCTTCGTTCCCCCACACACTTCTTTCTCAAGGGATTAAAACCATAGGTCGATAGCTACTCACAATCTATCTTGACAAGCAAATCTCAAAACCACACTAAGCAAGCTAATAATTCCAAACCAAGAACAAGAACCCACAGCTAACTTTCTCCATGAAATCCTCTCCTTTTATAGATGAAGAAGATAAGATGAGGTTAGGATGATCCCGCACTAAATCCTGAAAGCCAGTAAGATCCAAACCAATCGGATGCCACCTCACCATAGAAATGCTCCTTCTAGAAGATTAAGATTAAAAACGTCATTTTCCCCGCGTCTTTGGAATATTTAAGCACCCTAGCTATAGAAGCAACACGCAAGCTGTTGCACCTTGGCTATAGTGAAGCACTGCGAGTGTCATTCTAGCACCACCCATATATAGCAACCTGTGAACATTCCTTTTTTATAAGGTTTTATAGGAAAAAGCAACTTCTTTTCTCGAGGAAGTTCTTCTCCCTTCTCTCTTACCTAGGAAATCAGAACCCTTTGTACTTCTGAAGGTAACATATGAGTTTTACATCGTGCGATCATAGGGATAGCGAAAATAATGTGTAACGAGAGAGCCCCCAAAGTAATAGAGTTAGAACAAAGTGATATTTGAAATACTTTGTCAGTGTGTGTAGGGAGATGGAATGATGGGGTTGGAAACACGCTTAACAAACAAAGGAAATCTGATACAATAATATATCATCAGCGAGGTAGGCATTCCCATGCTCAGAATACAAAATGACTCAAGAATAAATGCCGACATCACGAAGATCCATGTCAAGTAAGGCCAGGGTCATGGCCACCAAACATACACTATGGATCCATGCCAATATGACTCAAATTTGAACATAGCCACCAAAAATACAGCATGGATCTATGTGTTAAAGACTCAGAATTTGAACATAGCCACCGGACATACAATGTGGATCTATACATGATTCAGATACTCCAGCATATTTTGGATGCATTAGGGAACAATCTTGGGGGGTCTTCATCTCCGCCACTCTATAGTATGAATCTAACCATGTGAATACATTATTAGCCAGTCGAACATGGTAGAAACCACTTGATTACGGTCATTAGTGTATACCGTTAACAAGTCGCGAGGAAAATCACCATTAATGCTAATGAATCCCAAAGAGGTACCTAGGACATCAATGAATGTGAATAAATGAGTTGAAATTGAACACTTTCAGTGGAATCTCGATCGAGGGGTCAATAATGAAAACCAGCACATCGGCGAAACCTGCCATTGGGGCATGCAAGTTCAAAGGTACCAATTAGTTTCTAATTCTAATTCACGGATGATGTGTTGAATTCGAAGCGGGGAAAAGACTTCGTCCTGGGAGAGACCTTAATGTATCCAACATCAATGACGTAAACGGTAACAAGATTTGATGTAGATCGAGTAACAAGTGATTCATGACTGACTTCCGGGATGGCCGGCGCAATAGAAGGCTTATGGACTCCAGAAATGGCCGACACAATAGAAGGCTTTTCGAGTTGGACATCTTTGAACATATTAATGACTGCGACAATTGTCTTGGAAATATTGACTCAAAAACAGGGATCATAGATTGATTTGTAATCTTATAATGGAGTATTATCAAGAGACAAGTAGATTTTCAAACCTAGACACAAAACAAGTGAAAAGTTGTCATGTTCAGAAGCAACTCTTCCACCGAATACGAGGTTTTAGATACGCTTCTTTCCCAATTTTCCCCCACCATTTAAAGTACCTCTCTTTATTTTTCACGCCAAGCTTGAGGAGGATAACATATGCTTGTCAATTTAAGCTCATCCTTTGGACAAGTCCCTCGGGTATGTTTAACAAACCCTAGGAAGAGTGGTTTGATCCCATCAGGTCGTCAATGTTTGTTTAGCGAGTCGAGAGATAGAACCTTCGGGGTTCTCATGTTAAGGTGAAAAACATAAAGAGAACTCATGATACATAATAGACTCAATGTTTGTTTTATGAGTCCAAAGAAAAGAAAACTCAATTTTCAAAGATTATAGAGTTTGGAAAAACACTTAAAAGAGAACTCTCTCAGGTCCTTTTACCGTACAATAGTCTGATGAGACCAAAAAGGTTAAGCCTTATCCTTTCGAAGAGTGTAACTTCAAATACTTTACTTGGCACATGAAAATAGAAAGATGCATCTAGAGCAATCTTTTCATGTTTTAGAAGTCACGAAGAGCAAAAGAGAGGACTCGGGGTTCCTTTTAGTATAGCCTTGCTGAGTCAGAAAAAGTGATAAAAGGAAATATACTCGATTTACATTCTCATTGATTCTGACACGAGAAAGAACAAAGACTAAAGCAGTAACTTATTCTCATGTATTGAAGAGCATGAAAGAAATAACAAAGACTAAGCTGGGATTGTTTTCATTTTTACAAAATCTTTAAAACAAAGCTCTAAAACTATGCTTAGGATAGATTTTTATTTTTTACATAAGCTTAAAATAAACAAAACTATGCTTGGACCTAGTTTCATTTTTACACAAGCTTGAACCGGAGGAAACTATGCTTTAGGTAGGTGGTTTCATTTTACACAAGCTTGAACCATAGAAAGCCTGCTTGCAACTTCCCAATGCATGGTTGGTACTTAGCCCCGGGCTTAAGAAACTAGTGGCTCTAAATTTAGCATGAAGTTCAGAGGCTGAGGAGGCTGAGGCAAATGCCCCAAGCTTTGTTTCATCCAACTACAAAGGAGAATGAGAGCTTCAAATAATAGGCGAAGGACTTGACTCAAAGCGAGAGAAGGGAAAACTATTTCATTTTTAACGAGCTTGACACGAAACAAGAACTATGCTCGTAACCTCACGTTTCATTTTAACGAAAGTGCATATAGACGCAAAAACTATCCTCGAGGTGGTTTCATTTTATGAGCTTGAAATTAGAAAACCATGCTCAAAGACCTTTTGTTTCATTTTTTAGCGAGGGTTCCATGGAGGCGCCAAAAACTATCCTCGTAAATCCCGGTTCAATCCCCAGACCTCTATATCATTTTAAGCGAGGTTCATGACATAAAATAACTATCCTCGTAACCTCTCTTGTTGATCATGGATTCCAAGAAGAACAATGCTCTAGAATGACACACACCATGTCAAGGGACAAAATGGAGTCATGGCTTCCAGAGGTCTTCACTAGAAGGAAAGAAGCACACTATGGAAGGACACCACATCGAGGGTCATGACAGGAGTAAAAAGATCAGGCTCTAACAACCCTACTCGAAGAGATCACCATGTCAACTATTGGATCTAAGTCATCATAAGTTGAAGTCATGGGTGACAATTCCATATAATTGACTTGTGGTGGGGGAGATATTGTCTACGTATAAGAACGATTTAGGGAGGCAATCTAGTTGAGGTCAATGAATGAAAGTTGATCCAGCGGTCACAACTTCGTCCATCGCGTGAAATATATCACCGAAAAGAGTAGACACAATAGCTTTCATGGCATAGACATAATCTAGCCAAGGAGTAAAAAGAAATCCAAAGGGGTCTTGGACTACCATGACATCAATAAAACAGGTTTTTCCTTCCCAAAGTTATAGAGAGGCTGAGGAAGGGTCCTAAAGGTTGACTAGTTCTTTTTTGTTAAAAGCTAAGAAATTCTGCGTAACCGGCACAAATTGAAGGACAACCTAATGCTTTCCAAGCAATAGAGGACAAAATACTAACATCTGAACCTTCATCTATCAACATTTTGTGCGTCCGACCACAAACACGTATATAATGCGGAAAGGAATGTAAGAGGGAAAGGCGAGGGTCATTTAGTATCCCGATAAAAAGCGGATGGCCTCACATTACTTGGAGGGGTCCCTACGGGAGAAGGAGGAATACCTCGACGGTAAAGTCACGTATCCAGCGAAAACGTGGCGATATTGGGTTTACTCTCTGAAAGCGGGAGAGTAGGATCGTGATGGAAAGTCAGGATACGACCAATTAGAGTTTTCATTCCCCAAGGGAGAATGGGGTTAGCCAGTGGAAATGAATCAACGGCAGGTTTCACTCTCTACTTGAGCCGATGGGTTGTCCGAGGATGGTATGGATCAACCGCCAGTCCAGCTAGTTCCAACTAGGATGTGACCAAATTAGCGACATGATCAGCGGATGCCGGTGGAAAGTTGGGAGTGATCATTCCATCAACTTCTGGTGGGTTGTGAGAGAAGCTTGCGATAAGCGGCTAGAAGTTGAGGCGATGAAAACAATCATGTATTCGGTAATTTTGAGCTTCATCATACGCGGACAAAGGTGAGTGAGATGACTCCTTTGCATAACATGCACGAGAAATTGACTCTACTTTTCTTCTTTAAGTATATCGTGACTAGTTGATAGGAAGTCATCAACATGTTGTTCGAGAGGCTAATGACATGGGTTGGCGAGGATGTAGACCATGCTTCTATAAGCTTGGATGGACCAGGGAATCAGCAAGAATATGGCTACCCTTACAAAAGCCTGCAAGGGTACTTGGAAACTACGAGTTGTTGGAGTGATCTTGACATCATCAACACTCAGCATGATTATCGATGTGGTTGTTTTCCAACATGTTTGGCGGTGGTTGGAAGTTTGGATCCTTGTTTGTTTTTCTTCTTCTTATTCCAGGAGAGTTACTAGGTTCAAAAATTTCACTTTCGGCGAAGAGATGAAATGGAAGAAGACCTTACAAGCGAAGAGAGACGAAGACCTTCACTGGTGAAGATGGTGAAGGATCAACATGAGGTTGATGTTCTTGAGGAGAAGTGCTTGTGACTGACCGGAAGCACTTTCTTCGATGGCGGGATTACCCAGTGGAAAACAACCATTCTGGTAATCCAATTGTGAGACTGGAAGGCTCAAAGTAGCGATATAAGGGAGGACCAATGTTTCCATAAGAAGGAAAACAAAGGTTTCCCCTTTGGAGCAAGGTTCCTTCATTGGTCATTTAAAGGCCCGGCCATGAAACAAAAATCCAATCTAGAGTCACTAGGGAAAACAAGCGGCTGCATGCTAAAATCTAGGAAGCAAGAAAACAAACAGAAACCTTCTCACAATGAAGCACTGGTTGGTGATGAAATCAAACATCACGAGAACAATGTAAGAAGATGTTGAGATAGAGCGGGTGGAAAAAGTTACATTGACGACCTACATAATGGACTTACACCTGGTGCAAGAAGCTCCCACACATAATCATGGGTATACCCTCCGGGGAGCAGTGAGTTTATTAGCGTCGATTCACCGAATGCAGTGAAGACTTGCCCCTCCCGCATTAACCTGCGTGTAAAGAACCTATAGAGATCGACCACTAAGGTTACCACCAACAACAATAAAGCACGAAACGGTCGATGGATCAATCCACCGCGCAGAGGCGAAGGGGTATCTGGCAGAAATCGCTCAAAGGCTTCCACTCATCATTGTGGGTATACCTTCCGGCTTGCGTAATAAATTGCAATCTCTACACGATGTCCAGCAAAGCGGTGAGTAGCTTCTACGCCCAACATCAATGCGACCTAGTGCTTGACCCGCGTGTAATGAGAAGGGCTTCCGGGACAAAATGTAGTAGTGGATTTAACTCTCCCTATCTGCAAGATACTATGTTTTGTTTGCGACTTTGGGGTATCTTTCCACCTATTCCAAAGCCCTAAAAATAATCTAATGTAGGTTTGATAAAAGAAAATATAAAAAGCGTCAATCAATTTTTAGAAGCGGCTTTATTTTATCGAGCGTAGTTACTCAAAAGAGGAAGATGGTAAGACAATATTGATATTGTGTTTTGGCCGACTCGAAATTTATGCAAGGATATGAATATGCAATCTTTTTTATTTCGATGAAATCTATTCTACGAGAGGAGAAAACATTTATCATTCCATATGCACAATGTCCCAAAATATATTAAACTCTTCAGTATCAATCATGCATTTCTCTACTTCCAAATGCAAGATACTTTTAATCTAATATAAAGCAAGAAAATAAAATCTTTTTGTTTCAAAATTTCACTAAAGCAATAATGAACTTTCTTGAGAACAAAGAAATCAAACTAAGGTTTTCTTTTAAAAGTGAACTATTTAGAAGAAATCTAATCTTTCCCTTAACAATCCTAAAGAAAACACATTCTTTGTAATTGAAAGACACTCAAAGCAAGAGACTAATCCTTCCGAAACCAAACAAAAAGAAAAATTAGTACAAAAGCAACTCAAAAGAATGTCAAGCTGTATGAGGATAATATAGGCTCCAAAAGTTCAATCGGAGTTGTTCAAGAAAAGCTGGGCATCAAATATTAAGACCAATCAAAAATTTTAACAAACAAGTTAAACTTCTTAATGAAGTCGCGAGGCTTGAGAATTGAGAGTATTCTCCACGATCTAGACATAGAATGCAGTGTGAGAAGTTAGCACCCTAACTAGAATAAGTAGGGTCGCGGTATCAATAATTCATAAGGACACTAAAGAATACGGTCTTGAGAATGTCCTTAAACACAAAATTTGGAAAAAGGACCAAACTTTTGAGTGAACTTTCAAATCTACAGAGTCTTGATGGATCTCCCACAAACTCAAAGACTAGAAAACAAGAAATCAAAGGAAGATAAACTAGACTAACTAGGAAGTAATCCGTTCCCGATGGAGTAGAAAGCCAATTTTGTTATTGGATAAATCCGTGAGTGGGACACAAACAGATCTCCCTAGATCCACCTAGATCTAGAACAAAGCGAGGGACATAATAAACCTAGATCTAACTATTGAATTAAATTAGAAGTGAGAAGAATATATGTACCTTGTCGGCTACAGTGCTCTATTATTGTTCCTTGCTTCGCTTTAGTGCTCTTGCGCGGTCAAGATCAAAACAACACAAACCAACCAAGTGAGAAAAGAAAATATGCCATCCAATAGCTAATCTATACATATGATCAAGAGGTTAATGTAATAAAGTAAATCTAACTTTGGAAAGAAACATATTCTTTGTATCACATATTAAATGTGAAAAGAGGAATTTAACCATTGCCTTGATATGCCAAGGTCCCTTCAAAGCGTCATGCGTTCCCCAGACACTTCTTTCTCTAAGTATTCTGAGACCATAGATCCGATAATACTCACAATCTATCTTAACAAAAGCAAATCTCAAAAAACAATCTATCTTGACAAAGCAAATCTCAAAGGCACACTAAGCAAGCTAATAATTCCAAGCCAAAGAACAAGAACCCACAAGCTAACTTTCTCCATGAGAACTCCTCTCCTTTTATAAGTTGAATAAGATAAGGTGAGGAGGTTAGGATGATCCCACTAAATCATGAAAGCGAGTAATATCCAAACCATTCGGATGCCACCTCAGAATTGGTCATTCTCGCACCCTGCCTATATAGAAACCTGCGAACATTCCTTTTTATAAGGTTTTTACATAGGAAAAAGCAACTTCTTTTCTCAGGAGAAGTTCTTCTCCCTTCTCTCTTTAGGAACTCAGGCCACTGTTCCCCCTCTGAAGGTAACAGATAGGTTTACATCATTAACGATCATAGGGATGACGAAAATAATGTGTAACAAATAGTATAATTTAACTTACCTTTTATCCTCTTGAACTTATGGTCCACTTTCTAGACTAATTCTCCTAGTTTCTGCTTGATCTCTATCATTTCATTCATAAATTGGTCTTCTGAACTTGGGTTCTAAAATTCAATTATTAACTGCCTCTTCACATTTTCTACTGTTCTAGGTGTTCCCGTTGGGTTATTTGTTGAGAGACCCATGTACCATTCTAATGCATGGTTTCTGAATGTGATTTTCAATTGCTCAACCTTTGTATCCTCATTTGTAATATGCTTTGCTTCCCATATCTTCTCCTAAATGAACATATGTTTTTCTGGGTCATCTGAACTGTTCCCTCGGAACTCTGGTAACCTAATAGTTGGATCATTTCCTATCATTGTGAAATTTGTTTAACTACCACTGCCACATGATGTAGAAACTTGACTTCTACTTGTTGAACTTGCACTTCTGCTATTGGACCACATCTAGAAAAAATTATTCTACCACTAATCACTCGTTGGTTAACTACTTTTTCTTCTTCATTTTTATTAGTCGCACATGGGGTTGTGGGCTCCACACTAATTTGGATATGGAATGGAGATCCTTATTTTTCATCAGACCCATGACCTTTGGGTTTCCTCTCATATGTGGTGTATAATATATCCTCAATCTTCCCCGTGGCATGGAGATCCTCTACCAATTCCTCATCGTTGTACAAGCCCTCTCGTTCTTCTACAACCCTCTTCTTTATATTCATCTTATACTGGTAGGGTCTTCTATTGTGTGTCACACCTACACTCCTTATGATTTCCATGGTCTATTCATCATCCATAATGATGGGGTCCAATGTCTCCTTCTTCTGGCTACTCTCTATAGCCTTTTCCATTTCTCAGATATTCCTTAGTTCTTCCCCCAACTCCCCCATGCATGCAGAGTGATATAGATCTTTGATTCCATGGTCATCACACCTTTATCATGTACTAAGATATTAATCAATGTGTAAAGAGACCTAATGTACCTCCCTCTGGGTCCCTTCAATAAATATTTCTCTACAACAATATATGAATTCATTGTATCCATTGCAAACTCAGTGATAAACCTTGCAATAATGTTGTCTAACCAGAAATCCACTACGCATGATATTTTTAGTAGTCCACACTACTGGCCTAATCCAGTAAGTCGAACGATTATCTTTCAACCTCAATATCCACTCTTCTAATAACTCTAGAAAGTAACAAATATATGCTTCATGTAAATCAGTAAACACATAACTCTGTAGGTACTGGCATGGTGTATACCTAGAAGCCTTATTATATTTTTGGATGAACTCCAAATACTTTGTCTTCAACCATATTTCAATCTCTTACTTCGTAGGATTCCATGGTCTAAAACTCCCTCTCTACAATTGCATATTCTTCACCAAACCCCTTCTTGGATATCCTTCTGAGTTCTAGCCGGTAACGAAACCATTTGTTGGACGAATGGGCTGACCCAGGTTCTACCTTAGTTCCCCAAAAAAGCTCTTTTCACCATCGTCGCTTATGGTAAACCATAAGGCTAAACTGCGAAAAGAGTGAAAAGCGCAGTCCCACCCGAGATGGTTTATGGGTGATTGCAGGATGCAAGTGTCTACAATCATGGAAGGGATTGGGGTTGTTCTTCTTAATTATAATTCTACTTAAACATGACTTATATTACATTTTTCATCAGATCCATTCATTCATTCATAACATGTATTCTGCATATCTATTATAGTGAATGTTTTAATTAAAATCATTCATTCATCTATCTAACCATTCAATCATAAATGAAAAAATAGTAAATAAATTTAGACACATTGCACACAGATTTTTACCATGGTTCACCCCCCCTGAGGCTACGTCCACAAAGATCTTATGATTCTTTCTTATTCATCAAAAGGGAACTACATGCATTACATCATAATATAATAGAAAATCCTTACAATACATTCCAAAACACTAACCATGACATGGCTAGGTTTTTCCACATCTACATTGGACTTCCACAAATCCTATCGCACTCGCCACTTTCCTCTAAATATGGCACACTCTCCTTCTGCATCCAATCTGCCTCATTTGTTGCATTTTTCTCCCAAATATTCCTGCTCCAACAAATGGCCATAATTTTGAGCTTTGGAATCTTAAAATGGAATATCTTCTTGTAGATCAAGAACAACAGACAACGGTCTTTCTAGGTACCCCAACCGGCAGGCATGTCAATGAAAGAATGGGAGAAACTCGAAAGAAGAGAGATAAGTACGATTTGGATTTTTCTTGAAGATTCATTACTATTGAATGTCTTAGGTGAATATTTTTCCAAGAAAATGCGGGACAAGATGGGAAGCTTATACCAGTCGAAATCTCTAGTGAATAAGCTATTTCTCAGAAATAAATTGTATCTTCTGAGAATGAGTGATGGAAGTTCAGGGACTGAGAATTTAAATGAATTTAATACCATTTTAATCCAGTAATCATCTATGTATATTAAAATAACTGAGGAGGAGAAGTGTATAATCCTATTATGTTATTTTCCAGGCTCCTGGGATAGATTAGTCTTGGCTATAGGGAGTAATACAGCCACACTAGCGCTAGAAGACATGGTTTATTCTCTACTGTTAGAATAAATGAGAAGAAATAACATGGAAGGATCAAACAAATATTCTTTGTTGGTCAGAGCTCGACTAGTTGAAAGAGATAAAGGAAATTTATTCGATAGAAAGTCTAAGTTGAAGGGTAGATATAAATTCTTGGTTCAATCAACAAGACGATGTTGGAAATGTGGTAAAGTTGGGCATTACAAAAAGGACTGTAAGTTGAGAGTGATGGAAGGAAGTACGAGATCCGATGATAAGTAGTTGACTGAGAGAAGGAAAAACCAAGATAAGGGAGGTGATGTGTATGACATTGACTAGTACACATACAAATCAAGGTGTTTGGTTGATTGACTTAAGAGCATCCTATCATATGACACCACATAGAGAATGGTTTTTCAAGTATGAACGATATGATGGAATTGATTTGTTCTTGGGGGAAAACTCAAAAAACAAATTTTTTAGACGAGGAAGAGTTTGAATAATACTACAAGATGGGAGGAAAAGAGCCATTCCAGGTGTGCAACACATTCCAGGTTTGGAAAGAAACTTGATATATGTTATTAAGATGAGTAATGATGGAGTAAAAATTTTGTTTCAGAAGGATAGGTGCAATATGGTTAGAGGTGTGATGGTATTAATGAAAGGAGTTTGTATTATAACCCTATACAATATGATAGGGAATGTCAAATCAACTGTATGCAACAACAACGTTTCTCTTGAGGTCAACTTGACTTCGACTCAACTCGACCCGACTCAGTCTCACTCGGTAAAAACCGACTCGAAAAGACATGATGAAGTCGTCTTGACCATGATATGGCATGAGAGGATGGGACACATTGGATAAAAAGTACTTAGAGATTTGCAAAACAAAGGTAAGGTCGAAGGTTTTCCCGAATGTGGTTTAGAGGTCTACTTTTGTGAAAATTTCATATATGGAAAACAAAGTTGGGTGAGGTTCCCATCTGGAGCAACAAGGGAAAATGGGATTCTAGAAAGTGTGCATAATGATGTGTTTGGATTGGTTACAATGCCTTCACTTGGGGGATCCCTGTATTATTTCTCCTTCATAGATGATTTTTCCAAGAAGACATGGATATATTTCCTGAGGATGAAATCAGAGGTTTTCAATAAATTTAAAGAGTTTAAAGCTCTTGTAGAAAACTAGACAGACAAGAAGATTAAGGTGCTGAGAACTATAAATGTTGGTGAATTCCGTGGAAAATAATTTGATCATTTCTGTAAGCAGTGAGGAATATCATGCCAAAATAAAACACCATATAACCCACTCTTGGTTACTCTTCTATTATGTCTGAGCTCGTACTAGGTGACCCAGGGTTCATGTATGTTCAGGTTTCCAACAAACCCTCTAAAACTATCGGGCTTCCTGGTAAACCAGAAGGCAACATAATGCACAGAACGAGCTGCATAGTCTCACCCGAGATAGATTTAATGGGTGGATATAATACTCAGGTTTTTATAGCCTAGGATCGAGTGCGAGATATGAGAACTGCATATTGAACTAGTATTATAACTTGTAAGTGCAATATGTTGTAATTTGCAAATAAGTAGGAAATATAGAAACTCATTCATTAAAATAACAATAACTACTGAAATATGATAAAGATATGCATGCATTCATCACATAACACAGATTTTACCATGGTCCACCCCCTCTTTGGCTACGTCCACAAAGATCTGGCTCTCGTCTCTTTTATTATAGTATTTTTGCACCTACAATGCAACACACGTTACAGTTCTTCTCCGTTGGGTAAGATCTATATGAGGTGGACTAGATTGCACCAAGATCCTCAGCATGCGATCTAAACCTCAATATCTTCCCTCCCTCGTCCTCTTTTGCTCAAAAACTTACAAAATTAGGTCATACAAAAAAAGATTACATCTCGACTAGCTACAACATCTCTCTCTATAATAATGACTACCTCTAGAAAAATCTGAACCAAACCCCTACTGTTTCTGTTGCGCTTGAGCCAGGTGCGTATTGTTCTTTGTCCCCTTTTGATTCCCTGTCTTAGATGTCCCTTCACATGTATTCTTTGTCTTTGTCTGGCCCATCCTTCGTTTCTTGGGCACTGGGACTTCTTGAGGCTGTGTTTCTTCCTGCACTACCACTTCTTCCACTATCCTTTCCGACAAGTCTCGGGTGAGGACTGGAATCTTCCACTCATCTTCCCAGTCTTTGATCACCATATCAATATCACCTTCTTTGATATAGTAGTTCATTTTTAGCCACTTCTTATCAGGGTCCTTATGTTCCTATATCCACATCACATGTCTTATGGCATTGAAGTTGGTGATGTCCGCTATTACCCAACAACCTGTGGTGTGATCCTCCACATGTTGGAGATGGATTCCTGAAGATCGTGAAGGTATCCTTCGAATATAGTTGCTTTAATTTTCTTGTGTTTGTCATCTGGCGTGGTGCCAAGTGATAAATACCTCGATCTGTAATTCGGATTGGGTTTGGTGTCGAAGAATGTGTAACTCGGTTCCTTCCATCCTACGATGGCTATCAACATGATTAGCCATGAGTAGTGAAATTATGTTTCGAGGTCCTGCACATGTTTGAAATCATCCAGGAACAAGTTCAAGAGATAGGTTTCCCAACTCACTGTGGTTCCCTCAGTGCATGGAATTGCAACCTCGACAACCCTAGCTGAAACTTCCTCCCTGCGACATTTTCTTAGCAGTTTACAGGCTAAGATTTTTGTGCCCATTTGTGTTGCAACATCATTGATCCTCTTGATGATGATGCCTCACATCCCCCTATCAGTACCATATTTATTCTTCATCTCCTCCACAAGCGCTTTCTCATTTTTCTTATCGTCTAGGAATTGCGTGGGATCCATGCAACCCTGGGATGTGCACAATAAGTTCTATGTCTATGGAGACGATCTTATCCAACCAGATGTCTCTCCCATGTGTCACTACTAACAATTGTTTGATGCACTCGCTTGCGTACTGACCTCTGCCAAAATGTGGTAGATCCAGCAGACCTAAAATTCTTGTTTTCTCCAACCCTATTTCCCATTGGAGTGGTTGATCAATCGGTTCCCCAACCAGATTTATGCCTACAGTCTCCAAGTATACTCTCTTTGCAAATTTTGGAAAATTGTCTGTGTCTGCTACATCGTGATCCGAATATTTGAGCCCATTATATGACTCAGCAAGTCTAGTTTCACCTATACCCCATCTGGTATATGCAGTAGAACAAGGGTTGTGATGGGTTTCTTGTGAGGTGAACTAGGTACCTATTGCTTGTCTTTCTTCAGTGGTGGTGGATGGCTTGAAGTTCCAGCAGCTCTCGGATGTGTTTCGGAATACCATTCTAGCCAACCTATGACCTCTTCTACTGTTCCTTCCGGTGGGTGGTATGAGATGGTGGTTTGAGACTCATCTTTTTTGATTGCTACTTCCTAATTCATAATTGTTCCATTGACCCTTGGATTTGTGTCAATGTTTTCTAGTTGCGCCTCCTTCATGGTTTCTACATTCTGGTTTTGCTGCTCCTATACCTCTGTCAGTCTATCTATATTCCTGCCCTTCAGTTTTGGGTGTTGGATTTCTTCCACTACAGGTGTGGGGTTTACTAGTGTTGTGTCTAGGGATGGGATTTCGTCGATATCGACGATATCCAGCGACTGTTGTTCACCTTCTTCCGAGTGTACCCATAACCTAGTTCTAACTCTGGGTTGTCTAGCACTTTGGCTTGCTTCTTCTTGATTTGGTGGTGCCATGGTAGGGAGTGTCAAACATTTGCTATGTTTGAACGGTCTCTGTGACCTCTGTGAACTATGCTCTCTGCTCTTTAGCCTCTATCGCTCTCTGTCTTATCTCTTTTTACGAATAGATTGTTTTCTCCCGCATTGATGCAGAAGCATCTCTCCATGTCAGTCAGCGAGCCAGCCAGCCATGTCAGCGAATTCAAATCACACGTTGAAGAGAGGTGCAACCTCATTTGGAATTTGAGTTTAATGTAATTAAATGTTTAAGTTGTTGAGCTGTGAAGTCGTGCCTTTGTGCAGGCTGTAGATAAGATAAGCCTTTAATGTTTTGTATGGCTGAGATCTAGATCCGGATGCGGACTAGAAAACCCATTCAATGTAATTGAATAGGGTAGGTAGGTTGGAAGGAAGAGCTCGAAGAGCCCCCTCAGGTAAAAGAGATTTTGTATCTCATTTTAGGAGGAGTGGTGAGAGAGTTGTAGTGGTAGTGGAGAAGAGAGGATCTATGAGTAGAGAGCAGAAGAGAGAAGAGCCGAGACCTTTTTATAGGACGTGCTCAGGAACACTTTGTATAAACAGGCATTTGCTATTTTAATATAAACATAAGCAGTTTTTCCTGCATGTATTTCTGTGTTATGTGGGTGTCTGTGAGTGTTCTATTATGATATTAATGTATGTTGTAGATGTATGTTAGGCATTTGCAGGAGTTCTTGATTTCAGGCTTAAGAAGTCTTTGAGGCTTCATACCAGGAGGGTGTGACAGAACACTGCGGGATCTGATAGCCATGCACAGAGGATGCATTTCTAAACTCTGCGGATTCAGACAGAGATGTTCCAGGTGGGCACAGAAGATGAAACCATTAACTCAGGAGAAAGAACTCAAGGTTGCTAAACACCTTGGAGGCAAGGCTGTGGGAGGAAACAAAGTTGCAGATAGAAGTTCTGAGGAGTTTTGTGAAGCTCTGCCAAGTGGGCAATGAGCGTATGTACAACGGTGCATTGAGAAGAAATCTGTTGTGATTTCTTAAGGAGGACCAGAATCACTAAGGATTCTGAGGAGCTCTTCCAAGTGGGCATGGAGCAGGTGCAAGGGGTGCACAGAGGGAGAACTCTACTGTGAGTTCAGAAGGAAGAAACAGAATCACTGAGGATTCTGAGAGCTCTTCCAGGTGGGCATTGAGAGGGTACATAGGTGCACAAGAGGATAGAACTGCTGGACGTTCTGTGAAAATATACTCTGCCAGGTGGGCATTGAGATATTGTGCAAATAGGCACAGAGAAGAGAAGAGAAATCTTTGAGTTCTGGAATTTGAAGGAAGAATCCACTGAGGGATCTTCACAGGGTTGATGAACACCCTACAGACTCAACAAGAGGTTTCTTGAATAAAGGATAGCCAGGAGGGCATCCAAATATTCTCCATTTGTGGGAGAAAGGAAAGGAGAAACGAGTTTCCTTAGAGGTCGAAGCTACAGGAAATATTAGGATGGATAGAAGCACTGTGTGTGCATGAGAGTACCCTGTAGAGGCACATGAGTTGAAGAATCCTTAGAGGATTCAAAAGGAGCAAAGCTCAGGAGGAATAGCGTCGAGGAGAACGCACGGCGAGAACTTAGGTAAAGGAACTCAAAGACAAGAAAGGAAAAGGTAGAGGCCTTTGGGAACTTGGAATTTTTCCAAGTGGAGGAAGACAGTGCGCAAAGCTCAGGAGGGAGCACAAAAACTGTCAGATCGGCTGGAGAAAGGAGATCTGGACCGTCGGTTTTCACATCTAGCAGGTAGTTCAATGGAGGAGCGCATAGAAGAACAAATCTAGACTGTGGGATATTGATCCAATTACCCATCAGCCGCTGGATCGGCCAGAAACTGCATGAGGTTTAAGCCCTCGAAAGGAGAGGAGAAAATTCTCGAAAGGCATTGAGGCATCGGGATATCAACACTTGTGATATCGGGGATATTGAGGATGTGAGGAGAGTCACTCGACACCAAAAACCTCGAATTAGCAAGATTCGATCTGGACCGTTCGTTTGGGAGCGGACGCGTGTGACGAGATTACCCACATCTAGGACTCGGGCATCGGAGGTTGGAAGAGGAAGTCTTTCGACTTCATGAGTGGCGGAAAGGCGAGAGATCTATGTTGTGGGCCTAGCTGACGTCACATCGGGATATCGTCACTCGGGATATCAGAGATCTCGAGGTCGAGAAGTCGGGAAATTGGTAGCTAAAGTCCTGAAACAGCGAGATTGGATCAGGGCCATCCATCAGTTAGGGATATGTGTCGGAGATCCGAAGAGAGTCAGGGATCGACATTTCGTGAGTCATGGAGACAAGGAGGACTTTCATTTTGGAATCGTGAAGTCCGATTTTCCGAAAGAAAGGAGAGCTTTGTTGTGTGGGGGGCCAGCTGACGTCATATCGGGGATCCAGATATCGAGAATCCCGTGGACAAGGTGTTTACGCATTTCGGCATTGCAATGTCCGAAACCCCGAAAAAGGAGGTAAGGCTGTGGTCTTATGAGACAACAGTGATATGGACCAGGAGCTTAGCGAGGAGGGGCTAAGGCAACAAGGGTGCATCGGCCAATCGGTGATCGAGAGATCATAGGGACAAAGATTTGTGACATCGAGGATCGCAAAACCCTGAAACCCGAACTAAGTCGAGGGAGATCATGGTTAAGTGCGGAAGAGACGAGTGGGTAAATAAAGGACCCGTGGATCGAGTTTTCATTATAGATTCCAGGAGGGAATCTAATGAGATAATTCTTCTCAAATGGGAATTTTAACGATCCTATGAGAAGACATACAGTGCGTCTGCGTACTACATCAAGTGGTATCAGAGCTAGAAATCTGTTTGTATATTTCAAGAAGAGGGAGGAGGCAAGGGAATCCATAGAAGGAAAGCACTCTGATACACACATCAAGTGGTATCAGAGCCTGATTCTTGTCTGTATATTTCAGATGAGGGAGGCATAAGAGGTAGGCAGCAATCAAGAAGACAGTCAGCAAGACTGTAGGATGAAGCTGGAAACACTCTTAGTGCAGAGTGATAGCAGCAGGTTTGCTAGGAGAGCAGACAGGGACAGCGCCATGGCTACTGAAGACCATAGGCATGCTGGGAGGAAGAGCAAGGTAGAAAATCTTGCAAAAATGGATAAAGAGCTCGCTGAAATAAGGGTAGACATAGAAAAGCTTGAACTGTGGATGCAGCAAAAAGCCAAGTCGAGATGGGTGTATGAATGGCCCATGAAGAAGCCGAAGATAAAATGGCCAGTCAAGGAGTTGATGGTCAGAAGACAACGAAGGCTGTTAAAAGGATGGTTGAGGTATGATGAAAACCTTGATGGACCTGAGGAGATGGTTTCGGTGTGTGTGCCAGAGACTGGGAGAGGTCTCAATGATGAAGAAAATGAAATGGGATCAACTGAGGATCTCAAGAACTGCCAAGAGGGCAGAGAGGAAATTCCCAATTGCTAGGTGGGCAGCGAGTTGAGATCACTGCGTGATATCAGAGACCGTCAGGAGGATAGCCAAGGAATTTCACATTGTCAAGTGGGCAATGAAATGAGGTCACTGCGGGATCTCGAAGACTACCAGGAGGGCAGTGAAAGGTTTCCAGTTTTCCAGGGGGGCAAGGGAACATAGATGGAATCAGTTGATTCCATGGACTGCCAGGAGGGAAGTTGGAGCATCTCAAATCGCTAGGTGGGTAGAGATGATAATACGAGACTGTTTGAAGGTCTCATGGACTTGAAGGTGAGTTCAATTCATCAAGGAGTGCTGATGAAGATGGGATCAGTTGATCTCATAATCTTCCAGGACGACAGTGGAAGCATCCCATATTTCCATGTGAGCAGGGATGAGCAGGTCAATTGGAATCAGCCTGAGGAGCTGACAGAGCAGATGAGCTCAGAGGTGGACTTAGATCAGCATATGCAGCTGACAGAGGAGGAGGATTCATGTGGTTTTTCAATCCATGTGAATGAATATGATGACAAGTTAAATACTTGCACCATCCGAGAGGACAATCTGAGGAGCCTTATGATGATTGGCAGAATCAAGATATTCCTACCACTTGCCCAAGGGTAGGCAGAAATCTAGGTTGCAGATGCAAAAACAATAGAAGAATAGCCAGTTGCGACTGTCAGGGAAGAAGGATTGGAGGAGGTATCTAAAGATGCCCAAGAAGAAAAGGAGAATGATCATTCTGAGGAATGGCTCAATGCTTTCAGCCAGGAAGCTGAAAGGACTACAACATGGGAGTTTGCAGCAGTAGAAGAAGAAGAAACAAACAACATTAGTTTGGTTGATCTGTATGGGCAAATTGAAGCCCTAGAGAAAAAGGTGAAAGTGAAGAGCGTGCACATCCAATAGGTGAAGTTGGAAGCTGATGAAGAAGGCATGGGAGATCACAGTGATCTGCCCATGAGCCGAAAATTTTTGCAGCTAAAGAGACTGCATGAAAAAAGCCAACCACTGGAACAACTAGACGAATTGATCGAGGATATCAAAAGGCTGATGTCAGGGTCAACAAGAACTTCCAGTGAGGAGAGGCTGAGCAGAAAGAAGGAAGCGACACAGAAGAAACAAGGAGATGGAGTAGATGAACAACTCCAGAGGATGATTTGGGATCCAAGAGGATTTCAACATCAGAGATGGGAAGCTCATGAATTTTGCAGCTGAGGAGTATGATGCAGGAGTGTCTCTCCACGTTAGCTAGCCAACCATCCACGTTAGCGAATTCAAATCACATGTTGAAGAGAGGCGCAACCTCATTTGGAATTTGAATTTAATGTAATTAAATGTTTAAGATGTTGAGTTGTGAAGTTGTGCTTTTGCGCAGGCTATAGATAAGATAGGCCTTTAATGTTTTGTATGGTTGTGATCTAGATCCGGATGTGGACTAGATATCCCATTCAATGTAATTTAATAGGGTAGGTAGGTTGGAGGGAAGAGATTGAAGAGCCCCCTCAGGTAAAAGAGATTTCGTATCTCATTTTGGGAGGAGTGGTGAGAGAGTTGTAGTGGTAGTGGAGAAGAGAGTATCTGCGAGTAGAGAGTAGAAGAGAGAAGAGCCAAGACCTTGTTACAGGCCATGCTCAAGAACACTTTGTATAAACATGCATTAGCTATTTTAATATAAACATAAGAATTTTTTCCTGCATGTATTTTTGTGTTATGTGGGTGTTTGTGAGTGTTCTATTATGATATGAATGTATGTTGTAGATGTATGTTAGGAATTTGCAGGATTTCTTGATTTCAGGCTTAAGAAGTCTTTGAGGCTTCATACCAGGAGGGTGTGACAGAACACTGCAGGTTCTGATAGTCATGCACAGAGGATGCATTTCAGAACTCTACGGAGTCAGACAGAGACGTGCCAGGTGGGCACAGAAGCTGAAACCATTAACTCAGGAGAAATACCTCAAGGTTGCTGAACACCTTGGAGGGAAGGTTGTGGGAGGAAACACAGTTGTAGACAGAAGTTATGAGGAGTTCTGTGAAGCTCTACCAAGTGGGCATTGAGTGTATGTACAGCGGTGCATTGAGAAGAACTATGTTGTGAGTTCTTAAGGAGGACCAGAATCACTAAGGATTCTAAGGAGCTCTACCAAGTGGGCATGGATCAGGTGCAAGGGGTGCACAGAGAGAGAAATCTGCTGTGAGTTCAAAAGGAAGAAACAGAATCACTGAGGATTCTGAGAGATTTTCCAGGTGGGCATTGAGTGGGTGCATAGGTGCACAAGAGGACAGAACTGTTGGATGTTCTGTGAAAAGATACTCTGTCGGGTGGGCATTGAGAAATTGTGTGGACAGGCACAGAGAAGAGAAGAGAAGTCTTTGAGTTCTAGAATTTGAAGGAGGAATCCACTGAGGGATCTTCACAAGGTTGTTGAACACCCTACAGACTCAACAAGAGGTTGCTTGAGTGAAGGATAGCCAGGAGGGCATCCAAATAGTCTCCATTTGTGGGAGAAAGGAAAGGAGAAATGAGCTTCCTTAGAGGTCAAAGCTACAGGAAAGATCAGGACGGATAGCAGCACTGTATGTGCATGAGAGTACCCTACAGAGGTGCATGAGTTGAAGAATCCTTCGAGGATTTAAAAGGAGAAAATCTTAGGAGGAACAACATCGAGGAGAACGCACGGTGAGAACTCAGGTAAAGGAGCTCGAAGAGAAGAAAGGTAAAGGTAGAGGCCTTTGGGAACTTGGGATTTTTCCAAGTGTAGGAAGACAATGCACAAAGCTTAGGAGGGAGCACAACATCCATCAGATCAGCTGGAGAAAGGAGATCTGGACCATTGGTTTTCACGTCTAGAAGGTAGTGCAACGGAGGAGCACATAGAAGAACGGATCTAGAACATGGGATCTTGATCCAATTACCCGTCATCCGCTGGATCGGCCAGAAACTGCACGAGGTTTAAGTCCTCGAAATTAGAGGAGAAAAGTCTCAAAAGGCATTGAGGCATTGGGATATCAGCACTCGTGATATCAGGGATATCGAGGACGTGAGGAGAGTCACTCGACACCAAAAACCCTGAATTAGAAAGATTCGATCTAGACCATTCGTTTGGGAGCGGACGCGTGTCATGAGATTACCCACATCTGGGACTCGGGCATCGGAGGTTGGAAGAGGAAGTCTTTCGACTTCACGAGTGGCGGAAAGGTGAGAGCTCTATGTTGTGGGCCTAGTTGATGTCACATCAGGATATCAACACTCATGATATCGAAGATCTCGAGGTCGAGAAGTCAGGAAACTGGTAGCGAAAGTCCCGAAATAGAGAGATTGGATCAGGGCCATCCATCAGTTGGGGATACGTGTCGGAGATCCGAAGAGAGTTGGGGATCGACATTTCATGAGTCCTAGAGACAAGGAGGACTTGCATTTTGGAATCACGAAGTCCGGTTTTCTGAAAGAAAGGAGAGATCTATTATGTGGGGGCCAGCTGACGTCATATCGGGGATCCGGATATCGGGAATCCCGTGGAAAAGGTGTTTACGCATTTCGGCATTGCGATGTCCAAAACCCCGAAAAAGGAGGTAAGGCTGCGGTCTTATGAGATAATGGTCATATGGACCAGGAGCTTAGCCAGGAGGGGCTAAGGCAACAAGGGGGCATCGGCCAATCAGTGATCGAGAGATCGCGGGAACAAAGATTCATGACATCGAGGATAGTGAAACCCCAAAACCCGAACTAAGTCAGGGGAGATCACGGTTAAGTGCGGAAGAGCCGTGTGGGTGAATAAAGGACCCGTGGATCGGGTTTTCATCATAGATTCTAGTAGGGAGTCTAATGAGCTAATTCATCTCAAAGGGGAATTTGAACGATCCTGTGAGCGGACGTAGAGTGCGTCTGCATACTGCATCAAGTGGTATCAGAGCTAGAACTCTGTTTGTATATTTCAAGCAGAGGGAGGAGGCAAGGGAAGCCAGAGAAGGAACGCACTCTGATACACACATCAAGTGGTATCAGAGCCTGATTCTTGTCTGTATATTTCAGACGAGGGAGGCATAAGAGGTAGGCAACAATCAAGAAGACAGTCAGCAGGACTGTAGGATGAAGCTGGAAACACTCTTAGTGCTGAGTGACAGTAGCAGGTTTTCTAGGAGAGTAGACAGGGACAACGCCATGGCTACTAAAGACCATAGGCATGTTGGGAGGAAGAGCAAGGCAGAAAAGCTTGCAGAAATGGATAAAGAGCTCGCTGAAATAAGGGAGGACATAGAAAAGCTTGATCTGGGGATGCTGCAAAAATCCAAGTCGATATGGGTGTATGAATGGCCCATGAAGAAGCCTAAGATAAAATGGCCATTCAAGGAGTTGATGGTCAGAAGACAATGAAGGTTGTTAAAAGGATAGTTGAAGTATGCTGAAAACCTTGACGGACCTGAGGAGATGGTTTAGGTGTGTATGTTAGAGACTGGGAGAGGTCTCAATGATGAAGAAAATGAAATGGGATCAGCTGAGGATCTCAAGAACTGCCAGGAGGGCAGAGAGGAAATTCCCAATTGCCAAGTGGGGAACGAGTTGAGATCATTGTGTGATCTCAGAGACTGTCAGGAGGACAACCAAGAAATTTCACATTGTCAGGTGGGCAGTGAAATGAGGTCACTGCGAGATCTCGAAGACTGCCAGGAGGGCAGAGAAAGGTTTCCAGTTTTCCCGGGGGGAAAGGGAATAGAGATGGAATCATTTGATTCCATGGATTGCCAGGAGGGCAGTTGGACCATCTCAAATCGCCAAGTGGGTAGATATGATAGTACGAGACTGTCTGAAGGTCTCATGAACTTGGAGGTGAGTTCAATTCAGAAAGGAGTGCTGATGAAGATGGGATCAGTTGATCTCATAATCTGCCAGGAGGACAGTGTAAGCATCCCATATTTCCATGTGAGCAGGGATGAGAAGGTGAATTGGAATCATCCCGAGGAGCTGACAGAGCAGATGAGCTCAGAGGTGGACTTAGATCAGAAGATGCAACTGACAGAGGAGGAGGATTCATGTGGTTTTTCAATCCATGTGAATGAAGATGATGACAAGTTAAAAACTTGCACCATCCGAGAGGACAATCTGAGGAGCCTTATGATGATTGGGGGAATCGAGATATTCCTACCACTTGCCCAAGGGGAGGCAGAACTATAGGTTGCAGATGCAAAAACAACAAAAGAAAAACCAGTTGGGACTGTTAGGGAAGAAGGATTGGAGCAGGTATTTGAAGCTTCCCAAGAAGAAAAGGAGAATGCGCATTCTGAAGAATGGCTCAACGCTTTCAGCTAGGAAGTTGAAAGGATTGCAACATGGGAGTTTACAGCAGCAGAAGAAGAAATAGACAACATTAGTTTGGCTGATATGTATGAACAAATTGAAGCCCTGGAGAAAAAGGTGAAAGTGCAGAGCATGTACATCCAACAGGTGAAGTTGGAAGCTGATGAAGAAGGCATGGGAGATCATAGTGATCTTCCCATGAGCCAAAAAATTTTGCAGCTGAAGAGACTGCATGAACAGAGCTAGCCACTGGAACAACTGGACGAATTGATCGAGGAGATCAGAAGGCTAATGTCAGGGTCAGCAGGAATTGCCAGCGAGGAGAGGATGAGCAGAAAGAAGGAAGCAACGTAGCCGCAGAAGCAACAACAAGGAGATGGAGCAGATGAACAGCTCTAGAGGATGATTTGGGATCTAGGAGGATTTCAACATCAGAGATGGGAATCTCATGAGCAGGAGCTCATGAATTTTGAAGCTGAGGAGTATGATGCAGGACCAGAATCACTAAGGATTCTAAGGAGCTTTTCCAAGTGGGCATGGAGCAGGTGCAAGGGGTGCACAGAGGGAGAACTCTGTTGTGAGTTCAAAAGGAAGAAATAGAATCACCGAGGATTCTGAGAGATCTGCCAAGTGGGCATTGAGTGGGTGCATAGGTGCACAAGAGGATAGAACTGCTGGACGTTCTGTGAAAAGATACTCTGCCGGGTGGGCATTGAGATATTGTGCGGACATGCACAGAGAAGAGAAGAGAACTCTTTGAGTTATGGAATTTGAAGGAAGAATCCTCTAAGGGATCTTCACAGGGTGGCTGAACACCCTACAGACTCAGCAAGAGGTTTCTTGAGTGAAGGATAGCTAGGAGGGCATCCAAATATTCTCCAGTTGCGGGAGAAAGGAAAGGAGAAACGAGTTTCCTTAGAGGTCGAAGCTACAGGAAAGCTCAGGGCGGATAGCAACACTGTGTGTGCATGAGAGTACCCTGTAGAGGCGCATGAGTTGAAGAATCCTTCGAGGATTTGAAAGGAGAAAATCTCAGGATGAACAACGTCAAGGAGAACGCATGGCAAGAACTTAGGTAAAGGAGCTCGAAGAGAAGAAAGGAAAATGTAGAGGCCTTTGGGAACTTGGGATTTTTCCAAGTGCAAGAAGACAGTGTGCAAACCTCAGGAGGGAGCACAATAGCCATCAGATCGGCTGGAGAAAGGAGATATGGACCATCGGTTTTCACGTCTAGAAGGTAGTGCAATGGAGGAGCGCATAGAAGAACGTATCTAGATCATGGGATCTTGATCCAATTACCCATCAGCCGCTGGATCGGCCAGAAACTGCACGAGGTTTAAGCCCTCGAAAGGAGAGGAGAAAAGTCCTGAAAGGAATTGAGGCATCAGGATATCGACACTCGTGATATCGGGAATATCGAGGATGTGAAGAGAGTCAATCGACACCAAAAACCCCGAATTAGCGAGATTCGATCTGGACCATTCGTTTGGGAGTGAACGCGTGTCATGAGATTACCCACATCTGGGACTCGGGCATCGAAGATTGGAAGAGGATGTCTTTTGACTTCACGAATGGCAGACAGGTGAGAGATTTGTATTGTGGGCCTATCTGATGTCACATCGGGATATTGACACTCGGGATATCGGAGATCTCGAGGTCGAGAAGTCGAGAAATTGGTAGCGAAAGTCCAGAAACAATGAGATTGGATCAGGGCCATCCATCAGTTGGGGATACATGTCAGAGATCTGAAGAGAGTCAGGGATCGGCATTTCATGAGTCCTGGAGACAAGGAGGACTTTCATTTTGGAATCATGAAGTTCAATTTTCCGAAAGAAAGGAGAGCTCCATTGTGTGGGGGCCAGTTGACGTCATATCGGGTATCCGGATATCGGGAATCCCGTGGACAAGGTGTTTATGCATTTCGACATTGCGATGTTGGAAACCCTGAAAAAGGAGGTAAGGTTGCGGTCTTATGAGATAACGGTCATATGGACCAGGAGCTTAGCTAGGAGGGGCTAAGGCAACAAGGGCGCATCGACCAATCGGTGATCGAGAGATCGCGGGGACAGAGATTCATGACATCAAGGATCGCAAAACCCCGAAACCCAAACTAATTCGGCAGAGATCACGGTTAAGGGAGGAAGAGCCGTGTGGGTGAATAAAGGACCTGTGGATCGATTTTTCATCAGAGATTCCAGCAGGGAATGGAATGAGATAATTCGGCTCAAAGGGGAATTTGAACGATCCTGTGAGCAGATGAAGAGTGCGTCTGTGTACTGCATCAAGTGGTATCAGAGCTAGAACTCTGTTTGTATATTTCAAGCCGAGGGAGGAGGCAATGGAAGCCAGAGAAGGAAAGCACTCTGATACACACATCAAGTGGTATCAGAGCCTGATTCTTGTCTGTATATTTCAGACGAGGTAGGCATAAGAGGTAGGCAACAATCAAGAAGAAAGTTAGCAGGACTGTAGGATGAATCTAGAAACACTCTTAGTGCAGAGTGATAGCAACAGGTTTTCTAAGAGAGTAGACAGGGACAACTCCATGCCTACTGAAGACCATAGGCATGCTGGGAGGAAGAGCAAGGAAGAAAAGCTTGTAGAAATGGATAAAGAGCTCGCTGAAATAAGGGTGGACATAGAAAATCTTGAACTACGGATGCAACAAAAACCCAAGTCGATATGGGTGTATGAATGGACCATGAAGAAGCCGAAGATAAAATGGCCAGTCAAGGAGTTGATTGGCAGAAGACAGCGAAGGTTGTTAAAAGGATGGTTGAGGTATGCTAAAAGCCTTGACGGACCTGAGGAAATGGTTCAGGTGTGTGAGCCAGAGACTGGGAGAGGTTTCAATGATGAAGAAAATGAAATGGGATCAGCTGAGGATCTCAATAACTACTAGGAGGGCAGAGAGGAAATTCCCAATTGCAAGGTGGGCAATGAGTTGAGATCACTGCGTGATCTCAGAGACTGTCAGGAGGACATACAAGGAATTTCACATTGTCAGGTGGGCAATGAAATGAGGTCACTACGGGATATCAAAGACTTCCAGGAGAGTAGCGAAAGGTTTCCAGTTTGCCAGGGGGGCAAGGGAACAGAGATGAAATCAGTTGATTCCATGGACTGCCAGGAGGGCAGTTGGAGCATCTCAAATTGCCATGTGGGTAGAGATGAGAATACGAGACTGTCTGAAGGTCTCATGGACTCGAAGGTGAGTTCAATTCAGCAAGGAGTGCTAATGAATATGGGATCAGTTGATCTCATAATCTGCCAGGAGGACAGTGGAAGCATCCCATATTGCCATGTGAGCAGGGATGAGCAGGTGAATTGGAATCAGCCTGAGGAGATGACAGAGCAGATGAGCTCAAAGGTGGACTTAGATCAGCAGATGCAACTGACAGAGGAGGAGGATTCATGTGGTTTTTCAAGCCATGTGAATGTAGATGATGACAAGTTAAAAACTTGCACCATCCAAGAGGACAATCTGAGGATCGTTATGATGATTGGGGGAATCGAGATATTCCTACCACTTGCCCAAGGGGAGGCAGAAATATAGGTTGCAGATGCAAAAACAACAGAAGAACAGCCAGTTGCGACTGTTAGGGAAGAAGGATTGGAGCAGGTATCTAAAGCTGCCCAAGAAGAAAAAGAGAATGAGCATTCTGAGGAATGGATCAACGCTTTCAACCACGAAGATGAAAGGAGTGCAACATGGGAGTTTGCAATAGAAGAAGAAGAAGAAACAAACAACATTATTTTGGCTGATATGTATGAAAAAATTGAAGCTCTGGAGAAAAAGGTGAAAGTGCAGAGCATGCACATCCAACAAGTGAAGTTGGAAGCTGATGAAGAAGGCATGGGAGATCTCAGTGATCTGCCCATGAGCCGAAAATTTTTGCAGCTGAAGAGACTGCATGAACAAAGCCAACCATTGGAACAACTAGATGAAGTGATCGAGGAGATCAGAAGGCTAATGTCAGGGTCAGCAGGAACTGCCAGTGAGGAGAGGCTGAGCAAAAAGAAGGAAGCAGCGCAGCAGCAGAAGAAACAACAAGGAGATGGAGCAGATGAACAACTTGAGAGGATGATTTGGGATCCAGGAGGATTTCAAAATCAAAGATGGGAAGCTCATGAGCAGGAGCTCATGAATTTTTTCAACTGAGGAGTATGATGCAGGAGCATCTCTCCATGTCAGTCAGTCAGCTAGCCAGCCACGTCAGCGAATTCAAATCGCACGTTGAAGAGAGGCGCAGCCTCATTTGGAATTTGAATTTAATGTAATTAAATGTTTAACCTGTTGAGCTGTGAAGCCGTGCCTTTGGGAAGGCTATAGATAAGATACGCCTTTAATGTTTTGTATGGCTGAGATCTAGATACGGATGTGGACTAGACAACCCATTCAATGTAATTGAATAGGGTAGGTAGGTTGGAGGGAAGAGATTGAAGAGCCCCCTCAGGTAAAAGAGATTTCGTATCTCATTTTGGGAGGAGTGGTGAGAGAGTTGTAATGGTAGTGGAGAAGAGAGGATCTGCGAGTAGAGAGAAGAAGAGAGAAGAGCTGAGACCTTGTTACAGGCCGTGCTCAGGAACACTTTGTATAAACATGCATTTGCTATTTTAATAGAAACAGAAGTAGTTTTTCCTGCATGTATTTCTGTGTTATGTGGGTGTCTGTGAGTGTTCTATTATGATATGAATGTATGTTGTAGATGTATGTTAGGCATTTGCAGGATTTCTTGATTTCAGGCTTAAGAAGTCTTTGAGGCTTCATACCAGGAGGGTGTGACAGAACACTGTGGGTTCTGATAGCCATGCACAGAGGATGCATTTTTGAACTCTGCAGAGTCAAACATAGACATGCCAGGTGGGCATAGAAGCTGAAACCATTAACTTAGGAGAAAGACCTCAAGGTTGCTAAACACCTTGGAGGCAGGGCTGTGGGAGGAAACACAGTTGCAGACAAAAGTTCTGAGGAGTTCTGTGAAGCTCTGCCAAGTGGGCATTGAGTGTATGTACAATGGTGCATTGAGAAGAACTCTGTTGTGAGTTCTTAAGGAGGACCAGAATCACTAAGGATTCTGAGAAACTCTGCCAAGTGGGCATGGAGCAAGTGCAAGGGGTGCACAAAGGGAGAACTCTGTTGTGAGTTCAGAAGGAAGAAACAGAATCACTGAGGATTCTGAGAGCTCTTCCAGGTGGGCATTGAGCGGGTTCATAGGTGCACAAGAGGACATAACTGTTGGACATTCTGTGAAAAGATACTCTTCTAGGTAGGCATTGATATATTGTGCGGACAGGCACATAGAAGAGAAGAGAAATCTTTGAGTTCTAGAATTTGAAGGAAGAATCCACTGAGGGATCTTCACAGGGTTGTTGAACACCCTACAGACTCAGCAAGAGGTTTCTTGAGTGAAGGATAGCCAGGAGGGCATCCAAATATTCTCCATTTGTGGGAGAAAGGAAAGGAGAAATGATTTTCCTTAGAGGTCAAAGATACAGGAAAGCTCAGGACAGATAGCAACACTATGTGTGCATGAGAGTACCCTACAGAGGCGCATGAGTTGAAGAATCCTTCAAGGATTCAAAAGGATAAAATTTCAGGAGGAACAATGTCGAGGAGAACGCACAGTGAGAAATCAGGTAAAGGAGCTCGAAGAGAAGAAAGGCAAAGGTAGAGGCCTTTGGGAACTTGGGATTTTTCCAAGTGCAGAAAGATAGTGTGAAAAGCTCAGGAGGGAGCACAATAGCCGTCAGATCAGCTGGAGAAAGGAGATCTGGACCATCGGTTTTCATGTCCAGAAGGTAGTGCAACGGAGGAGCACATAGAAGAATGAATCTAGATCGTGGGATCTTGATCCAATTACCCGTCAGCCACTGGATCATCTAGAAATTGCACGAGGTTTAAGCCCTCGAAAGGAGAGGAGAAAAGTCCCGAAAGGAATTGAGGCATCGGGATATTGACACTCGTGATATCGGGGATATCGAGGATGTGAGGAGAGTCACTTGACACCAGAAACCCCGAATTAGCGAGATTCGATCTGGACCATTCGTTTGGGAGAGGACACGCATCATGAGATTGCCCACATCTAGGACTCGGGCATCGGAGGTTGGAAGAGGAAGTCTTTCGACTTCATGAGTGGCAGAAAGGTGAGAGATCTATGTTGTGGGCCTAGCTGACGTCACATTGGGATATCGACACTCAGGATATCGGAGATCTCGAGGTCGAGAAGTCGGGGAATTGGTAGCGAAAGTCCTGAAATAGCGAGATTAGATCAGGGTTGTCCGTTAGTTGGGGATACATGTTGGAGATCCGAAGAGAGTCAGGGATCGACATTTCGTGAGTCCTGGAGACAAGGAGGACTTGCATTTTGGAATCGCGAAGTCCAATTTTCCAAAAGAAAGGAGAGCTCTGTTGTGTGGGGGACAACTGACGTCATATTGGGGATCAGGATATCAGGAATCCTGTGGACAAGGTGTTTATGAATTTCAGCATTGCGATGTCCAAAACCTCGAAAAAGGAGGTAAGGTTACGGTCTTATGAGATAACGGTCATATGGACCAGGAGCTTAGCTAGGAGGGGCTAATGCAGCAATGGTGCATCAGCCAATCGGTGATCGAGAGATCGCAGGGATAGAGATTCGTGACATCGAGGATCATGAAACCTCGAAACCCGAACTAAGTCGGCGGAGATCACGGTTAAGTGCAGAAGAGACATGTGGGTGAATAAAGGACCTGTGGATCGAGTTTTCATCAGAGATTCCAGCAAGGAATCGAATGAGCTAATTCGGCTCAAAGGAGAATTTGAACGATCCTGTGAGCGGACGTAGAGTGCATCTGCGTACTACATCACGCATCCATGTGTTGTATGGTCTTCACATGAAGCTTGTCGAGGACGCTTCCTTAATTATGGGTTCAATGCACCTTCAACTCTTTCGTAATTTCCATTACTCTGCCTTTCCATCTCTAGTTGACGCGATTAATGTGGCATCCTATCAGTCCTTTCCTTCATTTAATTCTATATACCTCCGTCTTTTCATACTTATTTTGTTGTCTTTCTGTTTCCCACTTGTTTCCATTTTTATGTGGTCGTTAACCTTATCCTCACTGGGTTTGTGTTCCTAATTATGCATTCTCTTTCTTCTTTCGATGCACTGCACCTCTCTTGGTAATGTTTATAATTTTTTTTTTTTTTATTATTATTATGCGGTGGGTAGTCGACTGTTCTTGTAAAGCTTCAGTCAGACCTGATTGATCATCCCTCTGATTTCTATGCCTGATAAGTCTCTCAACTGTACAACTCCTCCATATGTGATAGATTTCACTTTGTATGGTCCTAGCTAATGCATTCTTATCTTCCTTGGGTGCTGAAGTGATTTGTTGTCATACATTAATACTAGATATCCTTCCTTGAAACTTGGCCATAGACCAGTTTGAATGGCATGTTCCTTGTCAAATGTTTACACATAGTCCTGTAGTCCCATAATACTGCTGGTACTTTGAGGTCCCAGTCGTCCCTATTGACATTACAGATCTTTTTCAGTGCGTTCTCGAGGATTTTGTTAAATGATTCCATTGTTCCATTTGCCTATGGTTGATATGGTGTGCTCTTTTGATGATGGACTTCAAACTCTTCAGTGTGTCTTCCCCCTTCTTGTTAGGTACTTCGTTGCGGTGATAATGTACCTAGCTCCTGTTCTTTTTTTGGTGGGTTTATTGGTCCCATAAAGTCTATTACCCACTTATCAAATTCATATAATGTTACTTTTGGTCGTAATGGAATCTCATCCTTTCTATTGGGTTTACCTACCCTTTGATAGACATGGACACCATAGTCCTGTGCGTAATACCTTCTATGCGGTAGATTTTCCTAAGTAATTTCCTCCTGTGATCTCCTCATGGGATTCTGCTAACACTCTTGGTATTTCATGTTCTAACACATATCTGCACAAGATGTTGTTTGCTCCCATTTTGTATAAGTGTCTCGTGATTAGTTGATAGTCTGCAGCTCAAACTACCAGGTTTTTCTTCTGCGTGAAGTTATATTCTTGTGGCGCAGTACCTGTGCTTAAGTAATGAATTATATCCGTGAATCATTCATCGACGATCTGAACTGAGAATAAGTGTGCATTCGGGAAGTTGTCTTCTAAATTCGTAGGTTCTTCTCCATTTGTGACTCTTGATAGGTGGTCGGGTCCTACATTCAATTTTCCTAGATTGACTATGACTTCAAAGTCAAACTCTTGAAATAGTAGTAATCATCAACAGATTCTCCCCCCCCAACATTGGCTTGTTGACTAAGTATTTCAGGGCTAAGTGATTTGTGAACATCTTAAAAATTTTCCCCAATAAATAATGTCTGAATTTCTATAGTGCGTAGACCATAACTAGTCCTTATCTCTCTGTGGTGTTGTAGTTCTGTTCTGAATCTGATAGGTTTATTCTCACAAAGTCTATAGGGTGGTCTAAATATCCCATTCCTGGCTGCACCAAGATAGCTACAAGTGTTATGGCTAATGCATCTACATGTACATGGAATGTCTTCTCCCAGTCTGGAAATATTAGTATTGGTGCAGTGACCATCTTTTCCTTCAGTGTATCCAGACCGTGTTGGCACTCGTCGTTCCATTAACACTTTGTATACTTTCTTAACAAATTTTCCATTGGTGCAGTAATCTGTGCATACCCTTTGATAAAATTCCTATAGTATCTTGTGTGTGCAAACGTCGCTCTTAGATGACGAACGGTTTTTGGTGGTGGTAAGTTATAAATTACTGCAACCTTTGCAGGATCTACTAATAAACCTTGTTTGCATACTATATGTCCTAATAGTATCCCGAACGGTTTTTTTAATATGCATTTATTTATGTTTAGTGATATTTGGAACTGCCTACATATTTCAAACATTAGGTGTAAGACTTCTACATGGTCTTTCAGGAAACTGTAGACTTTCCAATCATCCAAGTATACTTCAAGAAACTAGTGGATGAATTCCTTAAATGCAACAATGAATACTCTAGAAAAGATTGTTGGTGCATTCTTTAGTCCAAATGGCATGACTTTGTACTGATAGGATCCCCATTATGTCACAAATGTGGTCTTTTATCTGTCTTCTTGTGCTATCTTAATCTGGTGGTAGCCTAAGAATCCATCAGTGAACGAGTAAGCTTCATATCCTCCTACGTTTTATAACACTTCATCTCTGAAAGGTGTAGGGAATGGGTCATGTAGGCATGCATCGTTAAAATTCCTCAAGTCGACGCATATCCATATTACTCCTTGTTTCTTGTCCTGAACTACCATCAAGATTATCCATTCAGATTCTTCGACCAGTTCTATGATTTCGGCTTCAAGCATCCTATCGATCTCATCTTTGACTTTCTTCCTATATATTGGGTTCAGTCTGTATGGTCGTTGTCTGATCAATCTCACTTGAGGTTTGAGTGGTATCTTAATTTATCCTAGCTCTCCTACTATACCCTTAATTTTTGTAAATTTTGTGGGAAACAAGTCGTTGTATTCGCGTAATAAATCTGTTATACTTTCCACTGTTTTCTCATCCCAGTAATCTCTGATGCTGGCCATATTTGGATTCTCAACTATCCTGATGTTGACTTTATTTATCTTGATAGGTGCAGAAATAAATTATTATTCTATAGGTGGTCCTTCCACTTCTCTTTCACCTTCTGCTTATTCTATCTTAATATAGTGCGGATCGTCTTCATCTGGTGCTTCCTCCTGCACATGGTAGAATGACAACAATTCCTTGACTGTCTGTTTTTTCTGATGTTGTTCTTTTGTTATGAGCTCAACTTTTGGTTCTTTGATGAATATCACTCGTCTTATATGTTTAAGAGAGTCATATATGTTGGGTTTCTCATGCTCAAATGAGAAAGTGATTGCATAATTATGTTGCAATGTCATCTAGGTCGCAGTTCCTTTGTGCAATTCCTAGTCTGTATACTAGTTCGTTGGTATGCCCTCTAAGGTGTGTATAAAGTGATGAGGCCATTCCTCTAGGGTGTCATTTTCCATACCATTGTACACTTCTCCAAGTGTTTCGTTGGTGCCCCTTGTCCATCATACTTCTCCTGCTTGTTGTTTTTCTAATCTACGCCGAACCTTATGAGCAATAATTGCTTACATTGGTACCAATGTACGATTATCTCTTTGTGTGTGCCCCACCATATTCAAAGGGTGGCCTTGAGTGATATATCAAGTGATAATAGTATTTGGTTCTTTGGAACTTCATCTTCATATTGTGCCAATAACATTTCCAAATCGTTTATTCCATTTAAACTAGGTGGTTCCCTTATTTATGTGCCCACCGATCTCACTGTGTGGTCTATTCCTGCACATCTCCTCATGGATACTTCGTGTAACCTTTGTTTCTAGTTCTCTAAACTAGTATCTGAGTGTATTTCACATGAATTAATTCTCTACCGACTGAGTATTTCGTCTTCAGTTGGGTTTACATAATCCTCGTTGCGCACAGTTCTTCTATACAATTGGTTGATTTCCTCTAAGTCTAAGCAAGTAGATTCTACAAAACTTTTCCCTTATGATGGGTTTAAGGGCACAATGAACTTGTATTCTCCTAAATCAAATTTTATTTTCTTGTTCTTCAAGTTGATTATGGCCTGGTTGTCAAACACCCAATCCATACCAAGAAATGTTGGGTAAGGTGTTGTGCCGTCCACTATTTCAATGACTTCAAAATATGCTTTATTGCACACTCCATCCAGGTCTACTATCACTCCTTTCAGTCTACTGATTGGTAGGACTCTATGTTAGTTTTCTTATTTTAGTTGAACAGATAAATATTCTAACATGGGCTCTCCCATGCATTTCCATGTCTTCTTTGTTAATACATTGACCTCAGTTCCCAGATACAATATGATGTCTCCCATGTTGAAGTATCCAATGTTTGCATTCAGTCTGAACTCCCTACTGGTTCTTCTTCTTGTATGTAGGTGATTGAATGTTTTTGGTTCTAGTTTTCCTTCTGTCTCGATGCTACATTTTTCTAGTATGTTTTGCAATATTTTGACAGATGATGGATCACTTAATACCTTTATACATGATTGGAAAAACCCTTTGATTATACTTACTTGTCCCATGGAGTGTATCTCATTGGTATGATCTAATAATGGAGGAATATCATATTTTGGTGATTCCTTTCTTTGTTGTGCAATGGAAGTCACAGAAATGTCCTCCTTCTGAAATTCTTGTTGGTCTTGCTTAAATATCTCCTTCTCCTTCTGTGCACCGAATTTATTCCTTGGTTTGATGTTCTTCTTCACCCATTGATTTTGTGATAGATCTTGTCAAATGACATCATCCCCTATTTTAGATCCTTTGCGGGTGACTATGTTGATTCTCCGTCCTTCATCCCTTTCTTTAGCTAAGATCCACTGAAAATTTTGGTTGTTCTCGTTTCTCTTTTCCTGGATTTTTACTAGTAGTGTTGGACATTCTTCTGTGTCATGATCGGATGTGCAAAAATACATACAAGTTGCGTGTGGAAGTAGAAATTCCCTTGCATAATGGTTGGGTAGTTGACAATTGTGGCATACCACTGGTCCTCTACCTCGTCCAAAACCTCCTCTCATTCGTCCTCCCCCTCTGTAGCCTTCTCTATCTCCTCTCGACGCATTATATTGAGGCACCTAATTATACTGCAAGGTATTGTACTGAGGCTATGATGTGTTGCACTATGCCTGTGTGTTATTATATGGTTGTTGCATAATATTATACTGCAGCTGCGCAATGCAGTATGGAGTTGGAACTTGATGAAACTGTGGTGCAACTTGCCTACTCATCATTTTTCCCGGCAATCTATATGCATCTGATATCCTTTCTCGCATCAACTCCATAGTTATACAATCTTTGTCGGCATGGCCTACTGACTTGCAAAAGGTACAATACGAACTCTTTGGGACTGTCTAATATTTTTGCATCATCGTCTAGTGATATGGATCATGACCCAATTTCTTGCATATTTCACACCATAGTCCTCATGTTGGTAACGAGTTTGGAATTCTTGTCGCCATATACTGCGTGAATGTTGGATATTCATTCTTGTGGTGTCCTTTTTTTCTGCATGTAGTACACCAAACGAATTCCTGTTTATCCTTATTCTTATTTTGGTTGAGTTGGAACGTTAAGTTCTTCAAATCATCCTTTAGTTCTTCGATAGTAGGATCTGTCTGTTGATACTGGTTTTCTTCTAGTTGCAGGGCTGCCTACAGAGCGTCTTCCTGCTTCTAGAACTTATTTTGTCACAATGGGTATTTTAAGTGTGGTAGTAGTGAATTGAAAAATAATTGTCAATGCTACATATCGATCATGAGATATTTTAACTTTCCCTTCAGTCGCTTGAACCTATGGTCAATCTCCCATACATATTCTCTTGGTTTCTTTCAGATTTATATCATCTCATTCATGTATTGATCCTCTAAGCTCGGATTTTGGAACTCATTTATCAGTAACTTCTTAATGTATGCCAGTGTCATTGTTGTCCCAGGTGCACTATTTTCATCTAGACTCATGTACCAGTCTAGTGCGCGGTCTCTTAGCGTAATAGCTAACTGCACAAGTTTGGCATCTTCATTGGTGATCTATTTTTCTTCCCATATCTTTGCATAAATGAACAAGTGTTTCTCATGGTCTTCTACTTCTTCTCCTCGAAATTCTGGTAACCCGATGGTGGGATTGTGTCTTGCCATTATGAATGCTGAACTTCTACCTCCGCACGGTGTAGATACCTGACTAGTGCTTCCTGAACTAGCTCCTGTACTTGTTGTCCTTTGTGTATATCTACTTCCTTTTATCTGACTGCTTCTGAACTTCAGCTTTCTAAACGGTGGTGTTCTCTTTGGTGTATTAGTCGCACATGGGTTTATGGGTTCCACACTGACATTAATATGGATAGGATTGTTTCCTTCTCTTCCTATTCTTGGACCTCTCATTTTCCTCTCATATGTTGTGTGCAAGATTTCCTCAATCTTCTCCAGAGCTCGGAGATCCTATACCTCTTCCTCATCACTCACCAAGCCTTCCCTCATAGCTATGACTCTCTTCTTCGTATTCACCTTGTATTGGTAGGGTACTCCACTACATGTCTTTCCATTTGTCGCCATGTTCCTCTTGATCTAGCCATCATCCATCATGATTAGGTCCAAGGATTCCTCCTCCTTTCCCTTATCCTCTCCTCCTTCCATTTCTCCACTCTCTGTCATTGCTTTCCCCCTTCCCCCATGCACGCAGGGAAGTTTAGTTTTCTAACTCCATTGTCAGTACACCTTTGTTGTATAGCAGTATCTTAATAGAAGTGTACAATGATCGAATGTACCTTCCTTGAGGTCCATGTAGAAAATATTGCTCCATTTCATTGTACAACTTCGTTGTGTCTACTGAAAAAATTGTTATAAATCCTACCACAATACTGTCAAGCCAAAAATCTACTACGCGAGTGAATTTGTTGTTCAAATGTTGTAACTGCTCAATCTATACTGGGGTCCACTCTAGCTGTCGAATCTGGTTCGTTTCATGGTTATCCTTCAACCTTAGTATCCACTCCTACAATAAGTGTGGAAAATCACAGAAAAAGACTTTTTGTAAATCAATAAACACATATTTATCAATATATTTATGGGGTGTTATTCTAGGGTTTCGGTTATCCTTCTGTGAAAAATCCATCTCTTTGGATCTTAGCCAAGTTTCAATTTATTCTTTTGTGGGATTCCACATGTTGGATTTTTTTGCAGGAAAGAGTGTGCTTGTCATTGATGGAAAGAACAACGATGGAAAATAGGAAAGGAAAGAAGAACAATAATAGAAATGGAAAACAAGAATAGCAAAGACGAGACCTGTAGGAGAAGGTTTGGAGGCCGAAACCTTTAAATACTTAGAAAACCTTCTAAGTCGGAAGAAATTGTAAGCTCGGGAGGAGGAGTGACAACGGACATTGAATCAGTGTACAGACAGGAGAAGCACGCAAAAGAGGAGAACATATCTCAGTCATTGGATCTGAGCATGAAGGATCAATAGTCATTGGATCCATAGATAAATGCACAAAGTTTAAGCCTTTGATGAGCATAGGAAAGAGGAATTGTCTAAGCATTGAGGTTCTGAGGTAAGGAGGGACCATCCATCATTAATAATGACAGGTGGCACATGATCCTCAACTCTGGAGCAAAACACTTCGAGGATTTTTTAGTTTGAGACTTGAAAAACCCGAAATCCGAAGAGATGGAGAGCCAGAGTAAATGACAACCATCAGATCAGTTTGAAGTGGAAGGACAGGATAAGCTAGAAGAGCTCCATCGTAGAAAGATCGAGCCATCGATCTAAGATCCTGGTCAATGAACATGATTCATTTCATATCTAAAGATGCGAGGAGGTTACACTCTAGAAATCTTGAGTGTTGAAATTCCTGAAATGCGAATTTTCATCAGCCGTTGGATCATTATAAGTGGAAGGATAGGATAAGCTATAAGAGTTGCATCACACACAGATCGAGAAATCGATATAGGATCATGATCGACAAATGACATTCACTTTGGATATAAATATGCAAGGAGTTTACGCTATGGAAATTTTTAGATTTGAAATACCCGAAACCCAGAAATCCAAAATGAATAAGAAACATCAGATTTGGAGGACATACGATGATTGTTGGATCGGGCATGTTGGTCAACAGATCACGTCAGAAAGGACACACAACAGACCACATCTACAAGGACATGTTGCAGACCATGTTAGAAAGACTATGTTATTAAGGACACGTGGTGCAATCAAACAATGCCAAGTGTCAAGTTGATTCAACATTTCAGGTATATGCAAAACACAAATCTGAGTGACATGTGGAAGATAATAGCCTCATGACACGTTATCAAGTGAAGAAATTAAGTGACATCACTCTGGGATTTTTACTACGGGATATTTATCACTAGCAAATGACAAAAGATCCGAAGTCTCGAACATTGAAGTCCCAAACTGGACACGAGATGTCCGATCTGAAAGATCACTTAGGGAGAATTCTCATCCATCGATCTACTCCAGTGGAAGGATAACATAAGTTGAAATATCTAAATTCCAAAGACTTGAAAGGATTGTGATCGTTGATCCAAAAGGGACACATGTCGTTGGATCGTGGACTCTGGGTAAAATGCTCCGGGAGCAAGCGAAGTTTGAGAATCGAAACTCCCGAAGCCCGAAAGGTGAAATTGATCTCGTCCATTGGTTTGGAGGGACACATGTCACCTGATCATTGAGACTAAGGATCATGGATGCACAAAGGGAAGAAGGTAGATCCATTGATTGACAGAGACATATGTCAGCAAATTTTCCATTCCAGAAGATATCCAGTCAACAAGAAAAGGGTTTGAGATATGAAACTCCCGGAGCCCGGATCACGAAGTAAATATAAGTCGTTGATGTAGGAAGGTGAGATCTGGTCCACATACTAGAGAAGACAAATTTGAACTGTGTGTTCTAGAGAACCATCAATATCATGAGATCAATGGTCATTCTCCATTATGGAGCCAAAACATGCTTGGTTCTTAATTTTTCGTGAGCGAGCCGCAATTGAAACCACAGTTTTGGAGAAAGGATGTGTGGAGGCTCATAGTGAATTGCGGGGTGAAAAGAGGGTTTCTCTCAAACCATCTATGGATGCACCCACAATCACATGGTCACATGAAGCTCATATCCCAAGGTCATATCGTGAAACTGAGCCAGTGCTCACTAGACAGAAATCGGGAAGCACCTTTTTGGATAGGCGTTTGGTCACCACCGATGATCACGTGAGGGAAGGGGCTTAGAAGACAAAGAATCCATAATTTTCTAGCTTTAACTGCTAGAACAGAGTGATTTTATTGGCTAGAGAACTTGAGGAGATGCAAGGTGATCTCTAGAGGAGTTGAAAAGCCTCAAGGTAAATTCCAGTGGAATGACTACTGATCATTTAGACAATTGACTGATGGAAATGCATCAAAGACTGTAACTGCCAAAGAAGTCGAAGAATCTCAGGATAATGACCACTGATGAAGAACAAACTCATGATGATCTCTAGAGAGGATGAAGAGTTGAGTGTATTCCCTGGAAGAGGACTTGGCATGATAAATATGTGAAGAATAGAGAAGATATGGTTGTTGTTGTTGAGTGTGATTCATGCGGGTAGAAGAATGATGTGTGCAGGAGCTGAAACACATAGAAGAGGGTAGTGCATAGAATGGAAATAAGACACAGAGCATAAAGTGCAGAAGAAGCAAGGAACAAAAATGAATATCTAAGAGAGGAAGAGAAAGTTGAGGTGTACATACGAAGACAAAGCAGAAGATCAGAAATCTCAAGAAGACATGAGCAGAGAGAGATTGATGTAGAAAGAGAAGAGAAGTGTAACAGGACAATGATGTGACTGGTAAGCCATAGATAAATGTTGTATCACTGTGATAAATTCAATAAAAGAAAATATTTATATTTCAGGGTGGTAGGGAGGTTCTAGGGAGGACTGGTGTCCTTAGAGTTTCAAGTGGGTGATTGAACACAGGGAGTTGTAGCTTCCATCTGGTTACAACCAGAAAAACCATGGTGGTGTAAGGGAGAACTATTGTTCTTCGTTATACAGATTGGTGCCAGTGTGACTAGAAGTTGGTGCCTCCATCCAATTGATGCTAGAAAACTCAGGGAGTTGGTGCTTCCTTCTAGTGGGTGCTAGAAAAACCAAAGAGTTGGTGCTCTCAACAAGTTCTTGTAAAACAAAGGTTGTAGCCTAAAGAAGAGTTGGATCTCATAAGAATGATAATGTACAGAAAATAGAGATTACTTATCATATCAAGAAGAAGAGGTTTTTCCCTTTATGGGTTTCCTAAGGAAATATCAATCTCTGTATATTTCATGTGTTTGATTGATGTTGAATATTCTATTTCTTACTTCCCTGCTTTATTGTGATCATCATTGAGTGTTCTGTAAAGAGTTTAAAATGGGCATAATTGTTT
>SNQJ01S0047696.1:14801-27400 GCA_010110895.2 Picea sitchensis
CTTATATTTATCTAATAGTTGTTGATATTCTTCCCTTTTAGGCCACTGTATCTCATCAAAATCTTCCTCTGAAGTGAAAGGTAAATCCTCTGGAGAAAATATAGGAATGTTTTCCTTGGTTAGCTCATATGTTACATTGGTGTCAACATCATTATTAGTTTCTTGCACATGGATTTTGGCCATTGGCATATTTGGAAGGCTTTCAATTGTCCCATTTTCCATAGGTACATTGATGTAGGTTAGGTCCATCTTTAATGTTCCTCCCAACATTGCAACAAAATTCTTGGACAAAAGTATTCCCCACACATCAAGGAAATCCACCACCACAATATCCATGTGGATGACTCTCTCGAGATATCTGCTAAGGTGTACTTCAACATTCTCAACTACCCCATGAGTGGGTATGGCCTTGGATTCAAAACCACACACATTCTTGTAAGGTCGTGTGGCCTTCATGCCTAGCTTCTCCATGACTCTCAAAGACATCATGTTAGCACCTTCTCCTGAATCAAGCATATAGTTTTTAAGGCATTTATCATTTACTAATAATGTCATGAAGAAAGGTGGGTGTCCATCATACTGAACCCTAAAATGGTCTGCTTGTAACATGATAGGAGGGTCCATTGGCTCATCTGATATTTTGAAAAAAAATCCGAACCTTTCTTTTATAGATGGAGCCTTGATAACTTCCTTTAGTGGAATGGTCACGTGCATTTTGGACAATGAACCTTCAAGGTTAAAATTCAAATCAACCTTGTCATTTTTGGGAGGATTTATAGGAAGGAGCATGTTCATAGGTGGCTACTTCTTTTATACTTTCTTGATGTTCTTCCAGTGTGACATTTAGCCAATATTGTGGGCCCTCAAAGGTATGATTGATAATATTGACCTGGTCATGTTCATCATTGTTCAGGGGACATTCATGCTCCCAATGTGAGTCTCTACATTGCAAGCACCAAGGGTTTCCATCTACCATGTTTGTGGGGGATAAAGTATTAGGGACTTCTTGGTCATTCTTTGGTTTGAAAGCTTGAGTCCCCCTATGGAATTGTCCTTTATATGGAACCCTATGATCTTGTTGTTGATCTCTTTCTAAGTTGACAATCCTATTCATCATGAACTCTTGGGTTTTTACTATGCCATCTACAGTCAACTGTAGCTTTTCCAAGCTAGCGCCAATGTCTGATGTAGATTCAACATTATGGACTACTTTGGGTTTAGCATCTATTTTGACTCTTGGGGTGGAGAAAGGTTCAATTTTGGATGATGATAGATTGTCTTCAGTATTTGTAGCCATATCTTCGACTTCTTGGATTTTACTAGGGGATTTGTTTCTGAGGAGAAAACCTATTTTTCCTATAAAGGCCTTAGTGTAAAGGAAGAGAAGGAAATTGTCCGAAGGGTGATGGCTCACTGGGATCTTTTGTACCAATCTTTCAAATTTATCATGAAATTCCCTAACAATTTCATTCTTAGTTTTTGTGATGTTATTCAACCTTATTAGCAACATGTTGGGGTCTTCCTTGACACTCCATCCTTTGAGGAACACTTCCTCCAATTTTTCCATGGTTGTAATACTAGCATCAGGGAGACCATTGTACCATCGTCTAGCGCCATCATAGAGGGTAGTAGAAAACAACTTCGCAGCTAAATATTCAACATCATCACTGATAGGATGAAGCTGAAAGAAGGCCCATAAATTTCTCATATGATCTTCAACGTTAACCACATCATTACCAGTGAACTTAGGCAACTATTTCTCATACCTAGTAAGCATTTTCCTAGGGCATACTGGAAAGTTTGTCATGTCTAACGACTTGAAAAGTTTGGATGACCATTGTTTCTGGTTATTAGCTTGATTTGGATTAGTGGTATGAGTTTGAGCGTTAGGCATTGTATTTAAGGGAATATTGTCTCCAAACAATGATTTTACTATAAGAGAGTTTCAAGGAGGTTTTCTTCTATAAGACTTGGGAGGATTGGTATACCTCCCTGAGCTTTGTGGAGTTGCCAGATAATTTTCTTGAAATTATCAAAGGGATGAGGGGATCACCCTTAGTGGAGTCGCCAAGTAAGCTTTGTAAGATAAAGGATTTGAGGAAAAGGCTTACCGAAAAAGTGTCTTCTTGAGGAGTATTAACTCAGTGTTCCCCGACACCGACGCCAAAATGTTATCGCACAATTTGTACCTGCCCAAATCCCAAGGCAAGTAGATACAAATTGGCGTAACTGGGAGTGACCTATCACTGTCACCTTAATAAGAAATCCCTTTATATTTAGGAGTATGTCACAGTACCCCAGGGGAGACGTCCCCAGTTACCTGAGGGTTTAAGAAGGCTAAGGAAAATGATACAAGAAAGACCCTCCCCTCTCACATGTCACTCAAGCCAAAAGGTTCTTTATGTCTTATTAGAGATGAAGCAAAAGAGAAATGTTGTTTAACTGCCCAAAACAAGACAACAAAGAGAAAAAATGGCACTTTCCAAGTATCAAAATGATATCAATGCTTCATAAGACAATGGACTCTTAAAAGATAGAATAGCTGATATGAAATTGCAGCAGTATAACAATTTATAACAACAATGATAAACTTGTAACAACCACAATAATTATGCTTCAAAATGCTTGAGAAAAGACTTGAAATAATAGCTTTAACTAGGAAAATTGATAAAAGATAGACACAAGCATTTTTAGCAATGTAGAGCTAGCATAAAGTGTCACTTTTAGGGTCAATTTGATACTGTTAGATGGTTGTAGCAATATTTTGCAACATCACCAAGTTAGTTAGTGAATTTACATCATCTAGGGTTAGTAGAAGTTAGCAAATGCTCCAAGGAAGATGGTTTGAAAGTTGTTTGATCAACCAATCACTTGTAGTGAGTAGACTCGTGTCTTTTAAGATAATGGAATCAATGATAATAGTAGAAACTCTTAGAGGAAAATAGCAATGATAATACTTAGTCAAAGGAGATGGAGAATATGAGAGAGGTGTTGGTAGCCCAAGGCCTCAAACATCCAAGTCCTAGATATAATTGCTAGAAAGTAAGGAAGCTTAGGCCCTAGCGATTTATCTTTTCCTTAGACAATTTGAAATAAAATATGCAATAGGCAATGAAGTAGGGTTACTAGAGTGCTACAATGGTAGGGGTCTAGTATCTACTTCTTGATAAGGTGCTTTATTGAGAAATTTAAGCAAGTGGAATATTATAGAGAAAAAAATAATAACATATGTCTTTCTCCTAGGGTTTCAAGCAAGCAATTTCATAATCTTTGATATGAAACAAGTAAATTCACCATAAGCATTCATTCACAATAAAGAAATGCAATTTTTCTACTTACTTCACCAAGAATAATCAAGCTTAAAGCCTAGTTGAAGATCCTCCACCATGAAAATAGCCAAGAAACACCAAAAATGGCCTCCTCCAAGAAGTGTGCCTAAAATTTCAGCCAATAACCCTTGAAAAGGGCACAAATTTAAGAATTCACCACTTGTGTGATGAGTGATGATGAAAAAATGAGAGTTTTTCTCTCTTATTCATACAATATTTATGACCTTTAATTAAAATTAGGTCATCAAAAGGATGACATGGCCAAATTACCTTAAAATCCAGTTTTTACATAAATGTCATTAATTAAACCCTAAAATCAAATCCAAAGGTGACGTCATGCCCTTCTAGGGTGACGTTACCCCCTTAGGGTGGAACGCTATGCTCAGATGCAAAATGTTTGGCCTCCAAAGGCCCCAAATGATGCCACATGTGCCAACTAGCACACAATCGTCCTCATAAAGGAAAACCCTGACTGGATGACATCTAGGGTCAAAACGATGATGTCATGGGCCTCTAAGGGTCAACGTCCAAGAGGAAAGGGAAAACCCCCCTGGGTATATGTCTATTGGACTGTCCCTGGTGCAACGTCCTTCCTTCTTCTTGGTGCAAGCCTGTGGTTTCTCTTTTCCCCTGGTGGGGTTACAACGTCAATCAGTTGGGATTTCAGCCCCATGGAAGTCCGACCTAATCATTCCCCCATATGCACCTGTCCATTGGGAAAAGTCCTACAACAGAAACAAGTACGCCATCCATGGGCTCATAAGTCACATGGATCATAGAAATGTCATTCATATATAATAATCAAATTACCCAAACATGTGCATCAAACTCCCCTTTTCCCAGACAAATACTCAAAGACATTATGTAGTTTAACACGTCAAGTTTGAAGAGGGTCTCAGGATGTCCTATTGAGATAATCCTCCTTAATTTTGGGGTGTTTCCCAGGTGAGATCCAATCTAGGTCATGTAAGTGTGTGAAATGGTGTAGGGGAAGTGTTTGGGCAGAGGGTGCAGTGATAACAAGAAAATGTAGGTCTTTCTTGTGGGTACTTCTGTAGAAGGTGAGCTGCACCTTATCATGGATGCCATTGTTTCCTAGCCCATTCAAATGCATTTTATTCTTAGTCTTATTGTTTTTTGGTATTTTTTCTTTTCAAGGGAAAAGTTGGGGAACATTGTCCTGAAGTGGTGACAAGAGGCGACAATGTTACCCACAAGCATTTCACGGAAATGAGAAGGTTGGCTCGTGATGAGACCCCCTTTCCCTTGTCTATTCCACCAAGGGCCACTACTCTGGTTTGGTGACCAGATATATGGTATTGTCATACCACTACATGCCCATGGACCTAATAGGATGGCTCATGATGAGACGTGCCATCCACCAACTAGTACCTTGAGTTTTGTTTCATCTTACGGGTCCCCTTTTCTTACTAAGAAGCCTTTTACTATTTTGTCAGGAATCCCTGTCCGAATCATCTCAAAGGTTTCATTTTGGATTTTAACTCTTGCCAACTAATTTTTCCCTCTGGGGCTTTAGCCCTTTCTTCCCACAAGGCAAGGGACAACCCTTCCTAGCGTGGAAAACCCAATACTCGAACCAAGGTAGGGGGAGATGAGAGGAATAATGATGGAATGTGGTAAGTATGGAGGGAATGGACGATGACCTTTCATGGACCCACCTAGTGGCAACTCATCCTAAAGGGGAACCAACTTACTAGGAAATTATGTCACCCTCCCAGGTATGAACAAGTTAAAGAGCATAATTTCTTAGAAAACATTATGAAATGAAGGAGAGTTCAGTGCAACATATTCAAGTGCTTCAAAACTTAGAGTGACACATACCATGATACCCGGACTCATTAACTCATGGAGCAATACTTATTGCTAATTCAGGACCAGGCTAGTGGGATGGATGTTGCTGTTGCTAATAGATGGGATGCACTGAAGAAAATATGGGCCCTCTGGGGCCATGCTCAGGTCATTCATCTCTCGGTAGTCCATGTCTAGGACCTATGGGCCTCGAGACATAATCTCCTTAGTTATCCCTAGGATAGGGAATAATAGGGTTGAAGTATAAGAAACATTGGGGAGTGTGGGAGTCAACTTGCTTGGGAAAAAGAGAGGAATTTCATATTGTTAGAACATGTAGTTTTTGGAAAATCATGTTTGGCATGAACAACAAGCATAGAATAGGGAAGAAGACCATTGGCACTGGAGCAACTGGGGAGGATGAATTATGGAGTGCATTTGGAGAAAAATACTGAAGATCCAGGTTGTCAGGCATGAAAAGTGAATTATTGTGTGAGTTTCACTATAAAAACTAGTGCTTACTACTATTTTCCTAGTAGTTTTCCTAGCAGTGATCTCCCTTAGGTTTCCCAGTAGTGAGTGTAGAATTCCTGCAGAAACCCCGATAGATCTAGAATTCTAGTTAAATTGAACACAAACAATTTGCTGATATTCAAGAGACGAGAGAAAGTTTTTGCTCCATAAATCAGAGAATTATATTAATCAAAAATGAATATACATGAGCAACCATCCTAAAAAAAGAATAGAGGAGGTGAATATATAGAATTTTCAACATAGAAATTCTAGTAAAAAAAAGCTAGAAATAGCTAAAATAGGTGTCATAAGCTAAGGGAGACCACATAGTTCGACCTAGACCACTAAAGATACATTTCACACACTCATTAATGTCCACAAGACTCAAGTGATGTGCATNGAGTATCACGGGAAAAGCATTCATAGAAGCCCTGCAGTTGGATATTGATATCCAACATGAAATTAAGCACATATTCGTCATCAAGCCCACATTTGCTAAATACACGGATATGGATGAAGTGTACAGGAGATTGCTTAAAATCACAGTGCCAAGTCATATCAGATGGGACGAGTTGTGCGATCTTCTAGATTAGAAGATGAGTTGTCACGATCCAGTCACCTGTCCAGTCAAAAGAGGTTGCGAAGGCACCTCGCCAACGGTCTACCCAGAAGTTCAGCAAACAGTTGTGATGAGTCACCAAGCAGTTTTTGATTAGTTAAGTTAGTTATTCTAAAAATAGAATGGACACGTCTTGATCAGTTATAGCAGGAACGTTTGTATTTTGACTTATAAATACTTCATTTTTCAAGGTATTGGGGGTTGTTGATTTGCACACCCTGTTGCCATCAAGCTGTACTATTTTTGAAGAGATCTACCATTAATAAAGAAGAGGCACTTTACAGGATTCTTGCGCATGTTTGCTGGTGATGTGATTTTTCTCAATCAAATGTTTTCTCGCTCTGTGATCATCTTGTTTTTCGATAACTAATCTTTATGAATAGCGTTATGTTGCAGGATTTATCTTTGATACCCTGTCTCCGATTCTAAAGATTTTAATGTTTATCTTCTAAATATCTTCAATTAAGAAATTCTTAACTGCTTGTTAGTTGGAGTTATTTTCCTTATCTTTTCTTCCGTCCATCACTTTAATTATAAAAGATCCAGTGAGTGTGTTATCTCGCCCTGTGAAGGTTTTCTTTGGCATTTCTGGTTGTTTCTCAGATGTGATTAAATACAGACCCCTTAGCCCAATGGATGTATAAGCTGTCTCAACCAATTTATAAACCCTTTTACAACAAAACATACCTGTTCTTTTTACCTAGCCTAAAATCTGAAGTCAAAACCAAGCTAAATCATATAGAGAGATCCCTCTCTGAAGTTAGAAGGGCTAGATCCCAGCTTTAAAAGTGGTTGGTTAAGGTTACCTTTGTAGATTTCTTCTTTTTCAACCTCTAGGAAATTTACCAAGTGCTAACACAGACCACATCGAGAGTAGTGGCTCCACTAACATGAAAGAGGAGATCTATGGAAATTGATAGGCATATCAGCCCAATTACTTCATCTAATTTATTGAAATACTTTATCTTCTCCGCTGCAGCAGTTGGTTCTTTCTTCGTTCCCATTGTTACTCGGTAAAGCCCTTTGCTTCGGAGGAGCAGAGAGATCTCTGTCTTCCATTCGAGGTAATTGAAAGGATTTAGAATGAGTTTTGTAGGCTGAGAGAGATGATCCATTGCTGCTTTATGCACCTCCTGATGATCTATACCTGCAAATAAAACTGTGTACAATCCACTAGATTCAATCTAGCTTTGATACCATGTAGAATTCCTACAGAAATCCCGATAGATCTAGAATTCTAGTTAAATTGAACACAAACAATTTGTTGATATTCAAGAGATGAGAGAAAGTTTTTGCTCCATAAATCAAATAATTATATTAATAAAAAATGAATATACATGAGCAACCGTCCTCAAAAAAGAAGAGAGGAGGTGAATATATAGAATTTCCAACATGGAAATTCTAGTCAAAAAAGCTAGAAATAGCTAAAATAGGTGTCATAAGCTAAGAGAAACCACATAGTTCGACCTAGACCACTAAAGATACATGTCACACACTCATTAATGTCCACAAGAGTTAAGTGATGCGCATTAGCTCACTTAAGCTCACTTAGCTGACAAGAGAAGTAGTTCCAGCTCACTTAACTGACCCGAAATAGTAGTTACTAATAATAGTAACGGCAAAAATCATTAATTAAGGAATAAATCTCTCACTCAAAGAGGAGGTGTGAATTCCCTAATAATAGATGAGTTTTTGCATGGGGGAGTTGGAATAAATCATGAATAAATCAAGAAAAATCAAGAAAATCAAGAACCGAGAGTTGAGTCTTGATCTAAAATTAGCAGTTTTCCCTAAAATCAAGGGATGAGGCGCCCTTCTTCTCTATGTGGCCAAATTAGGTGAAATAAAGTGTAAATGAATGGATTAACCAAGATCTAGGAGTCTAAGCTAGGTATAAACTAATGTAAGTTAGGGATATGCTCCAATAGTGAGATTTCTGGTTACTTGTGCCAAAGAGACCCTGATAAATAAATTGGATGCCTGATAGATTGAGAGAAATGAAGGAGTACATTGCTTGGGTTGGGAAGGTTGAGAGGAAGAGAGATGGTGGAAAATCATGATAGTTGTAGGTGAATACTAGTGGGTTGTGGGATTTTTTGAGCTATGAGTGGGTAGTGAGATACCACCTTATTTTGTGGATTGCTAGCCCCAACTCGGGGGTGACTTGCTATTGATATTTGGAACAACAAGTCTATGGTTGGGTGGAACATCTGTCCCAAGTAGATGATTGCACAACTGATTAAAAGGTAAGTGTTTTATCAGTTTCCTGAGTTAATTTATGAGTTTAGATGTTGTGCATTTTACTTAGTTTTTTTGAATGATTTATATGTTGTTGTAAGTGAGTTAATTAGTTTCATTCATGTTTAATTCAACATGTTGTAGAAGGATATAGTTATGGGTATATAAAAACGGTTAATTCTGTGTATAATTCATAGTTGGTAAGCTAGTTGAATTTAATTAGCAGAAAAATTTCGAATTGATGTGTATTTCCACAAGTAATGTTCCTTGTTTAAGCTGGGAATGTTACACTGTGGCTACTGGCTCCGATTCTAGATATGGATCTGGATTTGGTTGTTGGCTCACTTGTTCCCATAATGAAAAAGTATGCTCTTTGAATCTTAGCTCAGAACAATCTCCAAATCTAAACTCTATAATCAACATTCATTCCCATCTCTCTTGGACTCAAAGATTGTCTATCTTGGTAGTTAATGAAGCTAATTCAAATGTTGGTCTATGTTTGTTCAGTGTGACCCCAACATGCTATGCCATCACATAAAAATTCCACAACAAAAGTGTGGTCCATGTTCTTCTGCTAGGATCAATTACTTATCAGCATGGAAACAAATCTATGGTGCCAACACATGCTTACAAGCATGTCATGGAGTTCTCAACAACTCCCCCAAGGTCATTGACCTATGTGCACCAATATTTGACACATCTTCAAGAATGGGTTCTTTTGATGCAATATTGAAAACAAAAATAAGATGGTGGCTTCCCTYAGTAGCAACCTATTGTYTATATTGTTGGTGTCACCGACCTCTTATGGTATTATAGCTCCTTGGATAACTTCTACTCCTTGGACTAAAGATGCAGGAAACTCTTCATCTTCTTCAATATTCACTCTCCACAGTCTTCTTAGATTGGTCGTGTGGTTTCTAGGGTGAATATATAGATGAAGTCACCAACACTTTGCTTCCCAATGTCCACTTAACTTGCAATGGTGGAATTTTTTTTTGGCGTTTTTGTATGTATTGGTTATCATGCTTATTTTTTCCCTATGCCTTTGAATTCATTGTTATATTGAGGAAGTCCTCTTGCAATTCTTCCTTTGAAACCACTTAGGCTTGTGGCATGTAGTTTTCTTCTCCCAGTAAGATGTCTGACACTGGCCTTTCTTCCCATAGAATGAGCATGGCATTGAGTACCAACAATTGGCAACGTTATGGAATTTATTCATGTAGCAATGAAAAACAAGGGATGCCTTTCCTAATGCATACCCATGGTTATTCCTCTTCTTCTTCTGGATGATTTGCTTGCTACTTATTCTAAGTGATAGTGTAGGCTAAGTCTTCAAGTTATTCTCATCACAACCCTTTTTCAATCCACCACAAGAAGGTTGAGGTAGTAGTGGGATACCACCATCATGTATTATTGTTATTTATTTTGATCATCAGGTCAACTTTATCATGTATTTCACCTTCGCAAAAGTGGTCTTGATGGTCACATGCTTTTCCCTTTTGACACTAAAACCTAATCCTTCATGCTTGAGCCTTAGTGCAACTATAATGGGGCTTTGGATGCCTTGCCTTCTCTTTCCTAACCCTTTTCCATTGTAGCCCATCTTCCTTAACAATTTTGATGTCCCTACTATGCTTTTCAAAATCACCCAAGTTCTCTTGAGAAAGGTTTATGGAAGGTGAGATTACCAGAGTTTTCTTAGTCATGGTATTGGCCTTGACAAGGCTAATGGAAGGTAGCCTTGCTTGACAATTCTCTTAGACAGTTGCTTGGAGATTTTCCAATGCTTCATTTTTCTCTTCCAACTCTTGTTGCAGCTAAGTCTTCATCCGAGTGATATTTTCCTCCTGCCAATTATCCATCTGGGTGACCTTCTCTCCCAAGTGTACAAGTTGAATCTCACTCGTGTCCCAATCTTCCATAACCACAGTGAGGGAGTCTTGGTATTCATCAAATTTATCCTTTAGCAATGGTAGTAGTCTTGTCGAACTCTGAATGTTCTCCTCCATCTCTCTCATCCCCAGATTAAACTTTTGGACATGTTCCTTCAAGTGCTTGTTTTCTTCTTGAAGTTGAGCATTGATGGCTCTTAACTCTTCCAACCTTTCTATGTTTTCTTTACCTATGTTGAGTCTGCGATCCCTTCAAAGTTTTGATAGATGTGTCATGGTCAACGATTCAACTGCTCTAATACCAATATGATTCATAAATAAGGGACTTATATCCCACTCACTTCATCAAAACAAATACTATGCAGAACTAAAATCTTGGTCTTTATTCTCAGTCCTATATAGAGAGCTATGTCTTCAGAAAGGATACTAGGTCTCTGTTATTGATGAAAGCATGAGTGCAACACTAAACTTTGTTTTCTGAATGGCTACTAGGCATGTTCTATGCCAACCAATGGCCCATTGTTGTCTAGTGAAACCTGAACACATCAAACTGTTAACAATACAATAGAAATTAAGCCAATAATTTTTTTTTAAGACTCTACAAATACTCCATCACTAAGAACTCTATATAGCATGCCTTGATAAAGTAGTGGCCAAGAAAGAATGTGGCTTCAGGGGTCTTGTACTATGTTCAGGTTGTAAGTGTAGCTCCTACAACACTCCAACAACAAATGGATTACTACCCTACAATTTTGTAAAGAGAAGAATGCTCTAATACCGTCGATAAGTTGAATGCTTTATTTCCTCTTGTTGTTGATCCGATGTTTTAATTGCAATATATCAGTCCAACAATAAACAAGTCAATCCAACACTTGGTAAACATATCTATCTCAAACACCATTTTGTTGATGCTTTAGAAACTAGTGTAGTGAAGTTGGATAATCCCTTCTTATATTAAGACACTCTACAAGAAAAATGATGTGTCAAGCATTACTAATTAATACAAGACATGAAAATAAATATTGACTTGCATATATTATATTGATTTGGAACATATTCTTGCACTTGCTATGCACAAAAAATTGCTCACAAACTTAACCGACATTTGCACATGCCCATGGTTTGACACAATTTAATCCTCATATTCTTCCACTCTCAATTTATTAGAGAAATTTCACCATGTTTCTCCATGTATAACACATTTCTTCTCTAAACACAATAATGCATTGAATTTACCATTAGCTCCATTAAATATGAACACTTCTCTCATATTCAATTAGAAGAGACATATATCCCAACCAAAGAAGTTCGCTAGGTGAGAGAGAATTGAATAGCCAATTAAAAGTAGACCAAGGGAGAGAGAATTGACTAGCCAATTAGAAGTAGACCAGGGGAGAGAGAATTGACTAGGTGAGAAGGAATTCAACCTAGGCTAATGTGCAGTCGACTAGGTGAGAAAAAAATTGACCATGTAAGAAGAAATTATAGCGTATGGCCCAACCATCAAGTGAATTTTAGTTTACAACTCATATTGCTACATATGACCTGTGTGTGGACTCCCTTAATCTCCACATAATTCTGAACTGTAATTAAAGCTAAGGGAGTTGCGTACAACCTCAACAAGAACAATTTCTTGTTCTAAACTCACCAACAATGAGGTCGTCGCTTAGAAACAATGTCAATGGTCAGAGGAGGACTATAATGTTGAATTTCAAGGTTGAGAATGGAAACTCAGCTAAGAATTTGGAATAGAAAAATAATCATAGCCATCGATCTTGGGGACTCCATGAGGTGGACACTCTATGTCATCTAATTGTTATCATTTTTCCTAAGAATTACTAGAAATTGATTTGATTGTGGAAATCGATTTGATATTGTTGTAATAACCACATATCCATTGGAATTTCCTTCAGTAATTCATATTGAACAAATAAAGATATGATTTCAAAGTAGAACTAGGGAAAAATTTAAGGATGGAAATTTATCTTAAAGTGTAGAAATCTTGGCGAATCTTACTAGTCCTTAATATAGAAATTTTAAAATGTTTGACGATATGTTTTTTTAATATTCAAATTTCTAAGGATTTTATATAGTTTCTATAAAATTTGGCGATTTTCGAGGTAAAATATTTGTATCCTTTTTTTAATATTCAAATTTCTAAGGATTTTATATAGTTTCTATAAAATTTGGCGATTTTCA
>SNQJ01S0047696.1:27450-43504 GCA_010110895.2 Picea sitchensis
AACTCTTCATCTTCTTCAATATTCACTCTCCACAGTCTTCTTAGATTGGTCGTGTGGTTTCTAGGGTGAATATATAGATGAAGTCACCAACACTTTGCTTCCCAATGTCCACTTAACTTGCAATGGTGGAATTTTTTTTTGGCATTTTTGTATGTATTGGTTATCATGCTTCTTTTTTCCCTATGCCTTTGAATTCACTGTTATATTGAGGAAGTCCTCTTGCAATTATTCCTTTGAAACCACTTAGGCTTGTGGCATGTAGTTTTGTTCTCCCAGTAAGATGCCTCACACTGGCCTTTCTTCCCATAGAATGAGCATGACATTGAGTACCAACAATTGGCAACGTTATGGAATTTATTCATGTAGCAATGAAAAACAAGGGATGCCTTTCCTAATGCATACCCATGGTTATTCCTCTTCTTCTTCTGGATGATTTGCTTGCTACTTCTTCTAAGTGATAGTGCAGGATAAGTCTTCAAGTTATTCTCATCACAACCCTTTTTCAATCCACCACAAGAAGGTTGAGGTAGTAGTGGGATACCACCATCATGTATTATTGTTATTTATTTTGATCATCAGGTCAACTTTATCATGTATTTCACCTTCAAAAAAGTGGTCTTGATGGTCACATGCTTTTCCCTTTTGACACTAAAACCTAATCCTTCATGCTTGAGCCTTAGTGAAACTATAATGGGGCTTTGGATGCCTTGCCTTCTCTTTCCTAACCCTTTTCCATTGTAGCCCATATTCCTTAACAATTTTGATGTCCCTAGTATGCTTTTCAAAATCACCCAAGTGCTCTTGAGAAAGGTTTATGGAAGGTGAGATTACCAGAGTTTTCTTAGTCATGGTATTGGCCTCGACAAGGCTAATGGAAGGTAGCCTTGCTTGTCAATTCTCTTAGACAGTTGCTTGGAGATTTTCCAATGCTTCATTTTTCTCTTCCAACTCTTGTTGCAGCTAAGTCTTCATCCGAGTGATATTTTCCTCCTGCCAATTATCCATCTAGGTGACCTTCTCTCCCAAGTGTATAAGTTGAATCTCACTCGTGTCCCAATCTTCCATAACCACAGTGAGGGAGTCTTGGTATTCATCAAATTTATTCTTTAGTAATGGTAGCAGTCTTGTCGAACTCTGAAGGTTCTCCTCCATCTCTCTCATCCCCAGATTAAACTTTTGGACATGTTCCTTCAAGTGCTTGTTTTCTTCTTGAAGTTGAGCATTGATGGCCCTTAACTCTTCCAACCTTTCTATGTTTTCTTTACCTATGTTGAGTCTGCGCTCCCTTCAAAGTTTTGATAGATGTGTCATGGTCAACGATTCAACTGCTCTAATACCAATATGATTCATAAATAAGGGACTTATAGCCCACTCACTTCACCAAAACGAATACTATGCAGAACTAAAATCTTGGTCTTTATTCTCAGTCCTATATAGAGAGCTATGTCTTCAGAAAAGATATTAGGTCTCTGTTATTGATGAAATCATGAGTGCAACACTAAAATTTATTTTCTGAATGGCTACTAGGCCTGTTCTATGCCAACCAATGGCCCATTGTTGTCTAGTGAAACCTGAACACATCAAACTGCTAACAATACAATAGAAATTAAGCCAATAATTTTTTTTTAAGACTCTACAAATACTCCATCACTAAGAACTCTATATAGCATTCCTTGATAAGGTAGTGGCCAAGAAAGAATGTGGCTTCAGGGGTCTTGTACTATGTTCAGGTTGTAAGTGTAGCTCCTACAACACTCCAACAACAAATGGCTTACTACCCTACAATTTTGTAAAGAGAAGAATGCTCTAATATTGTTGATAAGTTGAATGCTTTATTTCCTCTTGTTGTTGATCCGATGTTTTAATTGCAATATATCAGTCCAACAATAAACAAGTCAATCCAACACTTGGTAAACATATCTATCTCAAACACCATTTTGTTGATGCTTTAGAAACTAGTGTAGTGAAGTTGGATAATCCCTTCTTATATTAAGACACTCTACAAGAAAAATGATGTGTCAAGCATTACTAATTAATGCAAGACATGAAATTAAATATTGACTTGCATATATTATATTGATTTGGAACATATTCTTTCACTTGCTATGTACAAAAAATTGCTCACAAACTTAACCGACATTTGCACATGCCCATGGTTTGACACAATTTAATCCTCATATTCTTCCACTCTCAATTTATTAGAGAAATTTCACCATGTTTCTCCATGTATAACACATTTCTTCTCTAAGCACAATAATGCATTGAATTTACCATTAGCTCCATTAAATATGAACACTTCTCTCATATTCAATTAGAAGAGACATATATCCCAACCAAAGAAGTTCGCTAGGTGAGAGAGAATTGAATAGCCAATTAAAAGTAGACCAAGGGGAGAGAATTGACTAGCCAATTAGAAGTAGATCAGGGGAGAGAGAATTGACTAGGTGAGAAGGAATTCAACCTAGGCTAATGTGCAGTCGACTAGGTGAGAAAAAAATTGACCATGTAAGAAGAAATTATAGCGTATGACCCAACCATCAAGTGAATTTTAGTTTACAACTCATATTGCTACATATGACCTGTGTGTGGACTCCCTCAATCTCCATATAATTCTGAACTATAATTAATGCTAAGGGAGTTGCGTACAACCTCAACAAGAACCATTTCTTGTTATAAACTCACCAACAGTGAGGTCGTCGCTTAGAAAAATGCCAATGGTCAGAGGAGGACTATAATGTTGAATGTCAAGGTTGAGAATGGAAACTCAGCTAAGAATTTGCAATAGAAAAATAATCATAGCCATCGATCTTGGGGACTCCATGAGGTGGACACTCTATGTCATCTAATTGTTATCATTCTTACTAAGAATTACTAGACATTGATTTGATTGTGGAAATCGATTTGATATTGTTGTAATAACCGCATATCCATTGGAATTTCCTTTAATAATTCATATTAAACGAATAAAGATATGATTTCAAAGTAGAACTAGGGAAAAATTTAAGGATGGAAATTTATCTGGGAAAATTTTAAGGAGGGAAATTTATCTTAAAGTGTAGAAATCTTGGCGAATCTTACTAGTCCTTAATATAGAAATTTTAAAATGTTTGACGATATATTTTTTTAATATTCAAATTTCTAAGGATTTTATATAGTTTCTATAAAATTTGGCGATTTTCGAGGTAAAATATTTGTATCCTTTTTTTAATATTCAAATTTCTAAGGATTTTATATAGTTTCTATAAAATTTGGCGATTTTCAAGGTAAACTATTTGTATCCTATAGAATTTGGGTGAATAATTTTTAGAAAATGGAATTTGGTGATCTTTTTTTGTTAAAAAGTATGAAAAATTAACCCATGGGCGGAATTTAGCCCCTAAAATTTTCCTTGAGTAGAATATCGATTTGGTATTTTCAAGAATAGAGATTGAGAGAGGACTCAATAATACTAATAGAAATGGCATAAAGTGCAGTATAGAAAATTTGCATGATTTCACAGAGATAATAACCTAAAAAAATACAATCACTAGGCATTATAATGCACAAGCAGAGTTATTGAACAATTCTCAATTTTATTGAATCTTCCATGAAAGGCCTACCAGACTTAGAATTCAAGAATCCAAATGCTCATGAGAAACAACAAAACTAAACTGGGAAAACTGATGTCAAATGTTTGTTCGATTCTCATTTAAGTATCTCTAGTTGCAATGCATCTCATAGCTCTCTATGCATCCTCCTCTCGTAGGCCAACAAAAATATCCTTGAGATCAAAAGTATAGGAATAAATAGGGAGAGTTGGGGCAATGGGAAGGTGAATAAGCATGACCTTTCACTTCCCATTCCTCAACATTTTCTCTCCTATTTTTTTCTTTTTCATTTAATTCTCTTTTTTCTTATTCACTTTTACATGTGCATTGTTTTTATTAGTTTACCTAACCTTCGTAATTTGTTGAATTGGATTGCAGGTATCGAGTCTTACAATTATTCGTTTATTCAAATCCATTTTGGATCAAACATTGTTAAGAACTTGTTGTCCTCCAAGTCTGTTTCCCAAACCCATGCATCCATATGCAATTGAATTCTTTAACTTCTCATCATTGTCACTACCAAAATTAATATGCAACAATTACCCACTATCCAATTCTTTCGTCGAACAAAGTGTCTTTTCCCAACTTTCGCCAACAATGCCTCTTAGATGTATTTGTTTTTGATGTTGTCTCCTACTGTGGCTACAATGTAAGTCCAACACTGCTACAAATGCCTATTGTTTTTGCAATCAAACATTCGTCGAGAAGATTAAAAAAATATCCAAGTGTTGCACCATCAAAACCTACTACTGCATCAATATTTCGACCAACTTTGCCCTGATTTTGTACATTGGATCTTCTCAAGTCTTGAACTAGTTGGCTGATCATTCCAATTATTGTTCCCAAATCACGAGAATGCACATATTTAGGCCAAAAACAATCAATTCCATCCATGCTTCAGTCATCTTATACAACTCTTTTGAACTAAGGCAAGGTCACTACCTTCACCTCCATACTATTAAGTCATCTCCAAAACATAATTTCACAAGGAACCAACTTTTCCATAGGTTCTCTAGGATCCACTGCCTACTCCTAAGCAATGATTAATTTTGTGACTCGTTAGAGAAAAGGATATGGTAGGTAGTTGCCAAGGACACTGCCAACCAAAGTGTCCGACTTTTGCTTCATGCTCAAGTATCTCAAAATTGCCTCTTCCAATCCTCTACAACCCAATTCTTCTAATCGATCTGCCAACAATTGGAAATAATAGATCCTAGTGGCTAATATGAAAAAATCTACAATGTTAGTTGCATCATGATCAAGGAAATCCTCATCTCCCACTTCTATGTTCAACTGATAGTCTTGTTAGGTGAGTGCCTCCATGTACTTCCCAACACCACCTTTATTATTTTTCATAAAAAAAAAATGAGACATCCATCTGGATTTTCTCTTTTGGTGCATAACAAGTCATTTCTTGGTGAGTGTCTTGACCAATGACCTCCACAATTATTGTTGGTGCAACTTCATCCTTGCCTCCAAAGTCCTACTTCTTGTTCTTCAAAGTGCACAACATTTCAATATTTTTCAAGATTTACTCCATTGAAGCATCTAATGTTGCCAACTTTCTTTTTGTATGGTCTTCACCATCTTTTGCACCCAAGGATTCTTTTCCCAAAACCATATATTCGTCTTGTTGTGCAATGAAACAAGGCTTGTTTGCAGATTCACTCGATACCTCAATCAACTTCACAGATAAAATTCTTAGCATCCTTCCCAACTTCCTTTTAGTCATCATAAGCACACCACAAGTCTTAGTTCCATCTAAGAACATCAAACAATTCTCATGGGGCACAAGGACTAATTTGGAAATCTTGATAAAGTCTTGCCCCAAGATGACTATATGGTTATCCAATGGAGCCATTGTTAAGTCTAAACTACCAAACCATTCCCCAACCTTCAAAGGTGTAGAACGAGCCACTCTTGTTATTGGATTCACTATTGAGTTCACCACCTTGAACATGGACATATTTTTCTTAGGCTTACGATGAAGTGTTGTAAGGGTTTGTTCACTTACAAAGTTGTGGGTTGCATTGGTGTCTACCAAGGCTACTACCTTCAACCCACTCACAATTGCATTCACAAAACAAAGACCATTCATGCCTTCACCTTGCAAACCATGTTCATGAACTTTTGCCACAAACTTGCCCAAACCTATTGTCAAGGCACCCAGAACCTCCAACGTTTCCTTTGAAGTTTGATACACTTGGTCTTCTTAAAAGGCTATTGGCTTCACCTTCAAAATTGGTTTCACTTTGACTTTTCAAAGTCTTCGAACTTCTTCTTAATAAGACAATCCATGGAAAAATGATTCTAGTAATAAAGGAAACAAGCAACATTCTTACCTATGGACTTAGGTAATTTTGGTTGCTTCCTTGTTGTAATGTTGTCAACATCTTGGGCATCCTTCCTATTGAATGATCCCAATTTAGGCAACACCCAATTCTCTACTTGGTTTTTCAAATTTACAACATCCAAACCCATGCTTCAACTCATGCTCTACTCTATTCCATCTTTTCCACATGTGCTTTGTGTTAGAAATTCAAGGGAAAAAAATAAATATTCTTTTATTTTATTTACTATAGTAGATATATATATATCAATAGACATAGATCAACATTCAATTAAAAAATTTCTGAAGTAAATCAATCACAAAAATAATATAGTAGATCTGAACATTACTAATGAAAACAACTCTGAACTATATCTGAACATTGACTTGAACAAAGAATAGATAAGAAACAGATATGAACATTACCTTATCCAAAAACAAGGAACATATTTACTTGATGTGCTTGTTGTATCCCTCTTTTCTGTATGCTCAGAAAAATCTATAGGAGTCATGGATCAAACCCTCATGGGTAGATCTCATCATGAATTTGTGAACAATTTTTCCAAGAAGGACGTAAGAACAAAATCATAAAACAAGCAAGGTTGAAGCAAAAGGGCACAACTGTCCAATAAAAGGAAACCACCTGGAAAAAATGTTATAGTGATAACAACAGTTAGAGAGTTGTCCAACAAAACAAATTAAGGCCAACAAAAACACATGCCACCAACAAAGGCACCACTGGAAATAGGATAGCGGTCACAAATAGGTGTACTAGAAACAACAATAGAAAGTAGACAGTGGTAGGACAAGGTATAAGAGACCATACCAACAAAAGATGGTTGAAGGATGGAATAAAATACCCTTAGGGGCTTGGCAGGAGCAAATAGAAGGAGGGATAAACTCTCGATGGCACTCCCAAGCAGGCTGCACCACTCTTAGAGAGCCACAACACTATACAAGCAACCAAGGAGGGATTTGCACCCCAAACCAACAACAAGAGAGGGATTCGTACCACATACCAACAACCAATGAGGTATCCGTACCACTAAATTAGAATGAACAAGAAGGGGTCACACCACACACCAACAAAGGCTTCACACCAAGAGAGTTACACCTAAACTGAAACAAGGAGGGGCCAATACCAAGGAGGCCGCACCCTACACCAAAAGAAGAGAGCCACATCAAAATTTCAAACCAAGAAGAGATTTGAAGGAAAAATAATAAGTGAGTGTAAGAGTGAGGGGGTGAGGGGGTGAGGTTTCTTTTTATAGTTTAGGTAGGGGTTAGGGTTAATTAAGATTACCTTATATTTAGGGTTAAATTAAAACCCAATAATAAAACAAGTTAAAATAATTAATATTTTAATCATAAAATATTAATTAGAGAGTCAAAAAGTCAAGGTGACTAGAAAATACCAACACCATAAAAACATTAAGAAGGACGTGGCTCAAGCAAGGGGATGCAACAAGACAAAGTCAAAGGGGTCTTCTTCAATGACAACATGTCCACAAGGGTCTCATGATAACTTATACGATTTTATCATCCCAACATAAGAGGAAGGTCACTGATGTGATCATGTCCTTCTTCTTAACTGCTCCTAGGTCTCATGGACCATCCCAGGAGAGAATACGATCACACATAATGGAGTCTTGGTACTTAACAAAGAACTGCCTGGTCCCAGACCAGGATAACCCAGAACACATCTGGGGGCCCTAGATCACCACTAGGGTCTTATCCACCAAGGTACACAACCAAGGATCAATCCAAGCATCGAGCAAGGATTCCCTGGAACACATATAGGGGCCCTAGGACACATCTAGGGATTTATATACACTTAGGTACACAACCAAGGATCAATCCAAGCACCGAGAAAGGATTCCATAGAACACATCCAGGGGCCCTAGAACACATCTAGAGACTTATATCATCAAACTGCTTGGTCCATGACCAAAAAACCCAACAATACACTGGGTCCCTCACTAGGGTATTTTTCCATGGCTCTAACTGCTTGGTCCCAAACCAAGAACCCCATGAGTGTACTGGGGGCCCTAGATCTCAACTAGGGTCTTTTCCATCCTTCTAGAGAATGGCTCTTGTAGCTGCATTAATTTTAACACTCCCTCTAAGCAAGAGAGGCATTCTCAACAACACTAAGCTTGTCTTGAAAGTACACAAACTTTGTCAACAATATGGGCTTGGTCAAAATTATCTGCAGTTTGTTCCACTGTTGGAACATACTGAATACTAAGTATGTTCTTTTGCACTATGTCCCGAACATAGTGACATCTCATCTTAATGTGTTTCGATCTGTCATGAAACACATGAATCTCAAAGAGCATTACACAACTCTGGTTATCATAGTGAATTACCGTGGGTTGCATCTCAACACTAAACAAATATGAGAGTAGCTTTCTGAGTCATATTGCTTTTCCACTAGCAACACTTGCAACGATGTATTTNTTTTTGGGATATGGAGCCCTGCTTCTTGTTGGACCAGGATATCATAGCTTAACCCAAACTGAAACAACATCCAAATGTACTCATCTAGTCTACAACATAACCTTCACGATCCGAGCCATATCGGAGTCCAAAATCCACTGTACCCTTCAAGTACCTCAACACATGTTTTGTCGCAACCAAGTGAACATGTCTCGACTCAACCATATACTGACTCAATGTATTCATGACAAACCATATATATGGCCTTGTGTTCATCAAATACATCTACGAACTAGTTGTCTGTCTAAACAAGGTGGCGTCCACTATCTCTGAAAGTGACTCAATAACTTCTCCGAATGGAAGTAGTATCACCTCCCTTTCTGGGAGTGTCTCTACATACATTGTAGTTGATGTCATGCTTTCTCTTGCTGCATCTCATGGCCCAACTCACATACTATGACGGATACACCTACTTCCTCTGAGTCTCATAATATGTCTGCCTCCCTACATGGGAAAACTGCCTCCCTCTGAGCCTGCAAGATCCTTTGACTCTGATCTGGTGTCGTATCTATTCGAGATATACTTGGTGCTGGTACCGAGCTTAATATGAAAAGTTGAGTCAAACTTATACCAGGTTATGATTTATGTCATGTGACCTCACTATCCACTAACCAAGTCTCCTCATCGGGAAACTGCAGGATACATACAACGGATGACTTGTATAACGTTATTGAGCTCCCGTACTAAGGACAATGGCTCAATTATAATTTCACGACTCTCGACTCAAAAAGGATATATGTTGGGTTCCCAAAACAAGGAAGAAATACCCCAACTACCAAGATAACTTGTTGGGATCCTTAACCAGGAAAACAACCCAACCTAAAAATGACTCAAATGAGAACTTGTTGGACTCTCGTACCGAGGATAGTGGTCCAACATACTGTTGAGTTCCCAAACCAAGGAAAATGACAATTAAAAAAAAGTATATGATGAGATCACAACTTATTCATATAACCAAAATAAAATTGAGATTCTGATAGTACTCCTTTAAGACACCGGTCCATAAATACGACAGGAAGATAATCACAACTCTTCTTGTTGTCTTTAGTAGTCACATACTTATTTAAAATTCAGTGATTAAATGAAAATGATACATACCTGGACTTACCTTGAACTTTCTTGGGCCGAAGACACACCTCGTACTTTGCAGCCTGCTACCATCTATAGCTTCCAAAGACATCTTCTGTGTATGTGGATGTATTTGTTGTTCAAGTAAATCCATATCCTCAAGAGACCATACCGCTATCCTTATTTGAGCATGTTGTAACACTTGTTTGTTGTCTATGCTTTGACCCCTTTTGATAGGGATTCAGTTCTTTGACCAAAGTTACTTTCCATTCTTCAAAATGATCACTCTGGACCTTTTGAAGGCAAAATATATCTACATTGTAACCAATAATTTCTCGCAACAAGTTTTGTCGACAATATTGTCATGAGAGAGCCCAAGTAGGAAAAAAAGTGTATTTTTCATTAGTGGCTTATGGGTATTTATGACTATGCAATATAATGGGAGGATCTAACTCCTCTGGTAGTTGTACCCTTGTAAGTTCAATTTGGAATTTACCGAGAAGCCTGCTTGGAGTGAAAATAAATTTGATAGAGGAATCTTGAACAAAACCACAAGGAATCTGCAACAGAAAACCATCTGCCTGATTATTTGTCACATCCATAGCAAGAGACTTGCTTCAGGTAAAGGTATTCATTTCAGTCCATGTTAGTTTAAATTTATTATCTTCTTTGAAAGGATTTCATTAAGTGTTTCATCAGAAATGAAAGGGGACAACTCCACTTGATCAATGCTTTCTGGAGGTTCAAAAGACTGGAAAATAACATTGCACTCTTAGGACCAAAACTTTAATCAAGAAGGTAATCAACACACCTTCAAATGACTTCTTCATGAACATAACAACAACCACTGCAATCTTCATACTGTCTCACTCTATTCAATCTAAGTATTGTGAGTTTGTTGAAGAGATGGAGGCTAGACATATTTTTCTCTTCCATGGAATTTGGTTCCTTTGCAGTCTGAAGATTTTTCTATGATGTTCTTAGGTAACAAAGTTGGTAGACTCAACAACATTATTTTATGTACCTATTGTTATACTATCAACAACGTTCCTCTTCACCCCAGTCATGTGCTAAGGTCCATGTTTATTTGCACTATGACAGGGTCCTCTTATGGAGTAACACGAGGTGATTCTTGTTTCTTCCACACAGATAGATATCATTTCAGGTTCAGGTACAGATTGAGACATTGGGGCCTTTGAAATTTCTTCAAACTTGAAAAGTCATCATTCATATTTAAGGTATGGCCTCAAGGCAATGCTCAACCTGCCTAAAATTTTTGCATAACAGACCTCTGCCTCAAACCTGCATCAAACATATCATCAACATCCTCTGAAACTCAGTTTCCTTTCTGCAATAGGTCAAGTCTAAATTCGGTCTCCTTTTCACCTCAGATCCACCCTTAACCACAAAGAATCTTGCCTTAGACCTGTACTTGAGTTACCTCAGACTTTGAGCGATTTTGTAATTTGAAGTTAAGATAGGTCTGCAATTTTCTTTGGGTTGTAGTGGTTGTGGTTAGGGCTAGGGTAGCTTCTAGAAGGATTAGGTCTCCTTCTTATTCCTGTAGATATGAATCTATTATACACATGTCCATAATGTCATCTCAATCTAGGTTGGATAGATGCCACAAGGAATACCATTCTTCTGCCTCAAGAGTGGCTTGGATCTGCAATTGGATTGCCCACAATAGGGATGGGATTTGTTGTTGGTAATGTCCATAAATAGGGCTTGGATCTGCTCCTACAATAAGCCCAGACCTATTGTTCAATAGCCTCAGATTTGTATTGGACCTACGACTTCCTCAGCCTTAGAACATGTCGAGTTGTAGTGCCACAAATGAGTAATGATGGTGTGATACTAAGAACAAGATATGATATAAAACAAGTTTACTGTTGATCTGCAAAACAAACCCTTAGATGTGGATCTACGCAGGCTCAAAAGTCTTCCACAATTGAGCTCTTTTCACGCCCTAAGATTTGATACCATGTTAGAAATTCAAGGGAAAAACATAAATATTATTTTCTTTTATTTACTACAATAGATATAGACCAGTAGACATAGATCAACAATCAATTCAAAAATTTCTGAAGTAAATCAATCACAAAAAAAATATAGTAGATCTGAACATTACTAATGAAAACAACTCTGAACTATATCTGAACATTGACTTGAAAAATGAACAGATAAGAAACAGATTTGAACATTACCTTATCCAAAAACAAGGAACAAATTTACCTGATGTGCTTTTTGTAGCCCTCTTTTCTGTATGCTTAGAAAAAGCTAGAGTCATGGATCAAACCCTCAGGGGTAGATCTCATCATGAATTTGTGAACAGTTTTTCCAAGAAGGAATTAAGAACAAAATTAGAAAACAAGCAAGGCTGAAGCAAAAGGGCACCATTGTCTAATAAAAGGAAACCACTTGGAAAAACTGCTTGATCAGGGGATCAAATTTTGCTCAAAAATTCAAAGTGCTCGGAATCGCTTCAAATCGAACGAGAGCGTAGACCTCGTCGTTGCGAACCCAACACAGCTCATTTCATATCAAACGAACGTCGGGAGCGAGAGATATCGCAATCTGTTCGGAATGGTAAACAGAAAAAAAAGGGACGCTGACTGTACAGTCCGTCGTGGCAGGGCCGTACGACTGTACGTTGATGTGGCATGTGATGACGTGGCAGATTCTGATTGGCAGACAGTTGGTATATGAGAGTTTGACACGTCTCCTTTTGGTGGCTAATGGTATGTTGACACGTGGCCCAATCCGTGCGCGCCACGTGTCACTTGTTGTTTGGTTTAAAAATTGTCATTGGCAGGAGTCGACCCCGCGACCTCTGGGCAGGGGAAACGACTTGGCACGAAGCTGTCAACCAACGCGCCACCGTGCATTGCTTATCATATGTATGGTATCAATTGTATTTCAATTTTAATATGGGTGTGGTTTGGGTCGCGACCGGGCCGGGGCTTAGCCCCAACCCTTGGTCGCGTGCCATTACATATAACCCCAGCTCTAATACATAGTGTGCGCGCGGTTTTAAAAATGGTTCAAACGGTTGTAAAACTACCCGCCATTTGTCATTGTTCCATTCATTTGGAAAACATAGCCTTTTTTTTGCACTAGCCCGAGGTCCTATGGTGATCATATGCTTGAGTGCTAGGCGGTTAGGGGCTAGCGCGCCCATAACCGTCCTACAGTTCACACCGTTGGCGCGGTTGCACCCGGTGCCAGATTTTTGCGCTTAAATAAGCATGTGTGCTAGGTTCATGAAACAAGGGTGAGATTTGTAGATGCAGAGACAACAAGCTTGAAGGAGGGACTTCCAGAAAGCCTAACTTCTTCGTTTTTTGGCCAAACGAGGTGCCGAAAAAGCCCAGCTAGGGGTTTTTGGACGCTCTGAAGCCATTGCAGCAGTCTATTGGTCAAGTTGAGCATTGTAAATCACGTTTTTTAGCACTTTGAGCAATTAATAATAATGATCCATTGGAAGCTGGACCAGGAGATGTAGCCCAAGAGAGGGGTGAACTCCTTTATCAGTTGTTGTGTTTATGTGCTTATGTTCATTGATTATGATGTTGTTTATTTGTATCTTGAATGAGTAATCCTTTAATTAATGTGTTGCAAAGTTGATCCATTTGCTTTTAACACATAGATTTTACTTGCAAATATTTTCAAGATTTCAAGTCTTCTTCATTTTTAGATCACTGCTATAGTGATAAAAATAGTTAGAGGGTTGTCGAACAAAATAAATTAAAGCCAACAAAAACACAGGTCACCAACAGAGGCAACAATGGAAATAGGATAGCAACAACAAATAGGTGTACCAACAACAACAATAGCAAGTAGACAGTGGCAACACAAGGTATAGGTGACCATACCAACAAAAGATAGCTGAAGGTTGGAATAAAATACCCTTAGGGGGTTGGCGAAAACAAATAGAAGGAGGGATAAACCCTCAGTGGCACTCCCAAGTAGGCCACACCACTCCTATAGAACCACAACAATATGCAAGCAACCAAGGAGGGAGATGCACCCCAAAACAACAACAAGAGAGGGAGTCGTACCACATATCAACAACCAAGGAGGTATCTGTACCACTAAATCAGACTGAACAAGAAGGGGTCGCACCACACACCAACAAAGGCTTCACACCAAGAGAGACACACCTAAACTGAAACAAGGAGGGGCCAAGACCAAGGAGGCCGCACCCTACAAAAAAAGAAGAGAGCCGCAACAAAATTTCAGACCAAGAAGAGATTTGAAGGAAGAATAATAATTGAGTGTAACAATGAGGGAGTGAGGTTTCTTTTTATAGTTTAGGTAGGGGTTAGGGTTAATTAAGCTAACCCTATATTTAGGGTTAAATTAAAACCCAATAATAAAACAAGTTAAAATAATTAATATTTTATGTCCCCGAGGTGTAGGACAGTCGGTGACTGAGTGTGTTGTTAAGGCACTCCGTGATGTTAAGTCACCGGTTCAAAAACCACGGGGACAAAAAATCCAGCCATGTTAAGGGTTGGTGTGGCTCAGGCCGAGTGCGATCCCTGGGTGATTTTGATGGCTTAGATGCCCTTGAGTCGCGGTTTCGCAAGCCACTGGCTAGTCCCGCATGTAATGTTCCTGACTTGGCTAGTCTTGGAAACACTACTAATTTGTGTGTAGGATCAATGGTCTACAACATATAAATGATCATACAAATAATAAATGCGACAAAGGACTGCAAAGTTTGTATTATGATATCTCTATGGATTACAAAATGGCCGAATGCGGCTGCATAAACTGACAATATTTGACTAGATCAACAGACAAAGGATCTTAGCCGGAATAAAAATAAGCAACTAAAAGATAATACCCGGAATGTGGGAGCACTGCAGAATCAATGGATGTGTTGAGACTATGGTAGCTCTGATGGTAACTGCTGGAAGTCTGGAAAGTTCTCCCTGGGAGCTATACTTCTCGAAATGGCCTGGAAACTATCCCAAATGATGCACCCTGCTCTAGTCCTCAATACTGGTATCTGTCAGACCCCTCTGTTGATGAATCTGGACCCTGGATGGATACCCCTGGGGGAATGCACCCTCTTCTTCTGGAAAAATGCGTCCTAGTGATTCCACTGTCGGAATCAGATGAGATATGTCTCAAAACGTCCGCCTTGGTCTACTGGGAAATGGGTCGGAAGGGTTTCCATGAATCTGGTCTAATGCTTGCTCTGGAACCCCAAATGTGCCCGCCAAAAGTGTCGCACGTCCAAGTCTAGAAAATGTGTCCCAGTTGATTCCTCAGTCGGAATCTGATGATGAACTAGGAAAAAGCTCTCAAATGGGTCGGAGGGAAATCTCATAATTCTCCCTAGATGGGATAAGTCGACTAAAAACCCTCTCAGAAGTTGCGCCCTCACTCTGGATGAATGCGCTCTGGCTGCTGAACACTGTGTAACTGCTGCTGAAGAATGATGGAAGACCTGAATGATCTTCCCAGTGACTAGGGTGTGTCTCTCAACACCGAAATTAGCCAATTGGTGTCTTCCTCCTGGAATCCATTGAACTATCTCTCCTGAGATGCGCCTCTTCTCCTCAATGACAAGTCATAATCTGCATAATCCTAAATTAGGTCGCCAACCCTTCCTTTATAGCTTTCCAAACCTCTAAATCATGCTGAAACCCTAATTCACCGTTGAATTCTATTTTTAGCTCATAATGACTTAAAATCTCTTTTAACCCTTTTTAGCTCAATGTCACTTTCCGAATATAACACTTGTGACTGGAGTGACCTCTAGTAACCCTGTTTACCCCTCTTTGGCCCTGGATATAGTCTAATGGGGCAGTTTAGACCATTAAGCCTCCCCTCTGGAGCTCCTATTTGGAAAGGGACATTACAATTCTCCCTTCCCCAAATTGCTTGTCCTCAAGCAATACTAGTCCAGGGTGCTGCAACACATGCTCGCTCTCCCAAGTAGCGTCCTCTACTGGAATCCCTCTCCATCTTATCAAACACTCTCTGATGGACATGTTCCTCAGTTTCCACTCATGGAACTCCAAAAACTCCTCCGAAACTAACTCCAACTGTCCCTCCTCATCCAATGGGGGAAGCTCCTTGGATGGGAAGCTCCTTGGATGTGCTAATGAATTGTCCCACTTTCTTTTTGAGGCAAGAAACATGGAATACGTTATGAATCTTTCTCCCCTCTGGAAGCTCTAGCTCGTAAAAAACCTCGCCTACTCGACGCATGATCCTGTAAGGACCATAAAATCTGGGCTTTAGCTTCTCGGCCCCACTCTTCTTCAGAGATGACTGTCTGTAGGGTTGGAGTCTCAAGAAAACCAAATCTCCAACCTCAAAGTTATGCTCTATCCTGTGCCTGTCTGCACTTATCTTCTGTCAGTTTTGCGTCGCCTGCAGGTTCTCTTTCAACAACTTGAGAATATCCTAACTCTCTATGATCCAATCTTTGGCCTTCGGAGCTCTTCTCTCCCTGAAGACCAAGTCTACCAAAGTGGGAGCATCATATCCATACAATGCTCGGAAGGGTGTCATACCAATGGACATGTGGAAGGTGGTGTTGTAGCAATGT